>CM077252.1:31359382-31371882 GCA_039654775.1 Spinibarbus caldwelli | reverse complement strand
AACATACTGATTCAAAAACAGCTGGCTTGAACACACCTTTAGATTTTCAATTTCCAAATTAAAATACCCTTTGAAACTTGTGTGACATAAAAAAAGAAATAAAATGGTTGAATAATAGTCAAAAGACCATGAAGTGATTTTGTGTGTGTGTGTGTGAATTATTTCTTTAAGAAGAGTTAATACTACTGTATAGTTTTTGTTTCAAACTCATTTACTAGTGAACTCTGTTTGTGTGGCGCTTGGTGAAAACAAACATGAAAACACGGCAGAAACAGACAGCATCTGAAAGTGTGAGAGAGTCAGGTGAGGTTTACCTGTCTGTCTGCAGTGACTCCGTCTCACGCTGAAGCACTGACCCACCGGTCTCAGCGTGATCCTTCCGGCTGCGGGCGGGCTGACGAGAGGCTGCGGAGGAAAGCAAACACTGTGAGGTTTGTGTGTGACGAGGACCACCTGTAGGGCTCTGCAATTCATCTAAATACGGTATCGATTTAGATTTTAGATATCGGCCTCTGACTATTACGAAAATACAGTAATCAAGATAAAATGATTATTGCACCAAATCCCCCCTTTGATTAGAGTTGGAGCTAAACTCTGCAGGATACCGGCCCTCCAGCAACAAGTTTGGTGACCCATGCTGTAAATTGTGACCCTGGACCACAAAACCAGTCATAAAGGGTCAATTTTTTTTAAATAAATAATTGAATAATTTAAAGGTTAATTTGCTGCTGCACACTGAGAAAATTACTGATCTATAGACCAGTTCAGTGTTGGCAAACAGTGATGACTTTTTGTGGGCGGAGCCTATCTGTGGCAGAAAATGAGGGTTTTCAAGCAGCAGTCTATAGAGCCATGGAATAAAAGAATTTAAAAAAATGGCAATTTGAGTTTATATTTCAAAATTCTGACTTTATTCTCGCAATTCCAAGATTATATCTCAAATCTGATAAGGAAAAACAACTCGTCATTCTCTCGGCTCAGAAAATGAGTTTATATCCCTGACTTCTGCCTTTTTTCCCCCCTCAGAATTGACAAACTCACTATTTTTGAGATAAATCAAATTATAAAGTCCAAATTAGAAGATATAAACTTGCATTTGTGAGAAAAATAGAATTGTGAGATAAAATAAATAAATGTTATGTAAAATGTTAACAGTAGTAGGTTTAAATAATACTTCATGCTGTAACTGGGCTAATACAAAACATCCCCTATGGACTGCATGTGTGTATATTATGAAGACCTATTGTTTAAATCAGATTTATGCTTTAAAAGTAGCGTAATCATAGCAGTTTTCATCCATAGTCTGTCCGTTTAAACATCTGCGTTTAGCTTCAAACGGCGTTTTTGACGACAGTATTCTTTAAAAATTATTTGCATTCCGATTCTGACATCAAAAGGCACAAAAATATTTTTTCTCTTATTCCACTCTAATTCCATTTTACCCGTTTCCCTCCACTTGCAGGACTCTACGCTTACTGTTCTAATCTAAAAAAAAATTTAGGAACACAGTCAAAAATTCAGAAGCACCTTCTGATCAATAACAAAAATTTGCCTTTCCATTACAAGGTAATATTTTAAGTGATTTACAGGGGCATGTTTTGTATTTTTTGTAACGGCATTTTTTTCTGATTTTATTAAAAGTATGTCATATGTAAAATTCAATAATCTATATTTATAAGCTTTTTCAAAATTTCTAATTAAAAAAATAGAATAAGAACAGGTAGAATAAGAAGAATAAGTTCCCAATCAAAAGAAATCAGTATTAAAATTAGTTTCCACTACAAAGGTGGCACAGAAGAACACAAAAGTGGCATGTAGGTAAATTTACAGATATTTACAGAGACTCACAGGTGGCATAAATGTTTTAAATTCATAATGTTGTGAGATTAATGTTTTAAATATAAAATGATTTTATCACTGAATCATTCATTCAATTGATTCGTTTGAACGGCAGATTCATTCAGGAACTTTATGAGTGGGTAATTGAATCATTGACTCACTAGATTCATTTAAAAACGCACGTTCATTCATAAACGAAACACCGTTTGCTTGGAGATGCACAGCGGCCCGACTGTGACTTTGTTTGAAAACATTTTCGTTGACGAAATGGAGCAAAATCAGACAATATTGTTAAAGTCATACAATGTACGTCACTTAATATTAACTTACTATTTATTGAACTGTTGTATTAATTTAATATCACATTTGCAAACTCCCTTAATAATCTTTAAAAGCTGTCATTCACTTCAGTTCATCGTGATCTCACAAAGTTGCATTATAATCAACGCAGCTCTCTACACTGCACAACAAATCTCTTATTTACTCTCGGTCTACACTGTGTTTGTTATAACAAGAGGATCTGTGAGCTTGCATAACACAGCAATGAACAAAAAGAGTGGATTCTGATTAACATTGCATTCAAAGAATCAACATTTGCCTGCGATACATTACTCAACGCTGCAAAAACACTGAAGTAGAAATCTTTGTAGCTGCCCTGAGCGCAAACACAAATATACTGATCGGAGAGCACTATTGTAAAAAAAGTGCATGTATGTGTTTCACAACATCTTTGAATGGATGTCATTTAATCAGAACTATCAGTTTTATAAAAGGAATCATTTCACACCACTACACTTGATTCTGATCGGTCATTTAGCGGTCAAACATCTCTCAGATATCTCTGTGCTACCCTGCAGTCTCTCTCTCTTTTCATACAAACACAGTTAGAATGGCAAAAAGCGTCTTATGCCTCAAAACCACTACTAATTATTGTAAAAATGGCCTTCAGTATTACTGTTCTGGTAACATAGGTATTTTAAAAGATGGTGAGAAACTCCAGAGTCTTCATTTATTGCTATATATGATCCTTAACAGAGGTTAAAAGAATCTAAAAGTTAAATTAGTTAGCTGGTTTAAACTCAAATCAATATTTCTTGTCCGTGTAATTATTAATCTGGTAAGTGGCCATATATTAAGTGTGATTTCAGAGCATGCTGGTGTCCTCATGAGGTCTGAGCTCAGATCAAGTGTAGATGCCTTCACAGAGCGCATGTGTTTCACAAGCGCTTCAGGAACAGTAGAGTCTCATCACAGCTCAGTGAGTTTGTATGAGGACCGTGCCGTATGATCCACACAGACAGTGATGTCCTGACTCACATGGGTCGGCTGCTCCGTGTGTGCGCTCCTCTCGCATCAGATAGAGCCGCTCCTGCCACCACGGCTTCATCGCTAACATCAGGAGCTGAGGAACAGACCAGACAGGAGATCATCTTAAGAGTCCCTACACAACAATGCAAGGCAGTTGGATTATAAAAAATAGGGATGCTCCGATACTGCGCTCCAGTACTCATGAAAATGTTCCGATACCACACAGCGTGTGAACAGTGATGTCAAGTGTGAACAGACAAAGAATCACTGACAACAGAACAAACAGAGAGTAGAATAGAGTTATTAGAGATTAAGGATGTGAATGAAGCACATGTATGTAATTAAAATATGTGTGTGTGTGTGCGCACGTGTGTGTGTGTGTGTGTGTGGAGATGTAACAGTATGAAAATTTCTTATCACGATTAGTGTGACCAAAATGATCACGGTTATCAGTATTATCACAATATTGTTAAAATCAACAAAGAATAAATAAAATTACTTTTAGTTTGCATAAACAATAACATTAACCAATGATGTCCAGATTTTAAATGACAACATGACTGACAGTTTATCTAATAACATGTACGAAATGTTCAAGTAAAGCTTTGAAAAAGTTTCATAAAATGGTAAACCTCACATTTCAGCCTTTAAATAAAGAAAAGGGTTAAGTCAAAATGATAACTGATTAATAAATGATTATATGTATTTTATCTGCTCCATGAATAATTCTAGATAGCTTATCTGAATAGTGTTAATGTGTAGAATCCACATAAGCTTGTTTTTCATCAACCGGTCATAAATTACAGCAGGGCATGTAAATCCGGTCTGTTTTTAGTCCAGACAGAAACTGCTCACAGACTGAATGTGAATGTAAGTCTCTGTAAATCCACTCTCTGACAGCAGGTGGCGCTGATGGAGCAGCAGAATTACAGCTGTTTCCCGTAAAGAACACTACTTTATTAGGTATTACATGGAGCGAAGGTGAAAACAAAATGCCATCTAAGACAGTCAGAACCTTCAGAGGTACATTCATATAATTAATTCATTCATATATTCATTTGTATAATTCCCTTAGCACTCGTTTAAAACCTCGTAGCTTTCCGTCATGTTTTCACACAAAACTACACTACTCTGTGTGCTCTGCTGTTACTGAAAACTCTGCTTTATGCTGGATAGTATTTATTTATCCTGGGTTGTTCAAATAGCAGCAATCAAATACAGTTTTAATGATAATTAAAATATGAAATGGTAATACAAACTGTGGGGGAATTTTATCATGATTTATCGTCAAACCGGTAATTGTTCCATCCCTATGTGTGTAAGTGAGCAGTGAAAGTTGAATGTTTACCGTCCTCCCCGTCTGCTCCTCTAAACTGCCTCCTGATGTTTTTTCCTGGCTGCTTAATAATCCCGTCTCAACACTCAAGGCTTCCTCCTGTGTGTCTCCGTCATGTGACGGTCTGCTGACGGGTCCGGTGATCTCTCTGCCTCCTGATGCACTCCAGCAGTCTGCCCGGCTCAGCCAGAGGACATGCTGATGAAACAGAAGAGACAATATCACTGAAGCTTTGATTTTGACTGTCGTCCCATCAGGTGACATAGTGCTCTCCGATTGGCTGCCCACCTGGAGTTTCAGCGACCGGGGTCTCAGGCTCCTCCTCTTCAGGTGCACATTCAGGGTCAAGGGTCACATCCAGCTCCTCATCGTGACTAGCAGCAGACAGAGGAGGAAGAGGTTCGGGTACCAGCTACAGCACCAAGTCACCTTTGACCTCTGGAGAAGATCACATAATTGAGACGGTCAAAAAAAAACAACAACAAATGTCTTGAACACAAAAGCTGCAGGACAACTCACTCTAACATTTAATATGTTATTGGTCTATTCATATCAGTAGGATCTATAGCAATAGTGATGGCACTTATACAGTGGTGACCAAAACTAGTATTTTCAGCAGCTAAAAATGGTTTTAAGTCAGTTATTTCTATCTTTTGCTGTAGTGTGTCAGTAGGAAATATCAGTTTACTTTTCCAAACATTCATTTAGCCATTAATTGTAATAATCCAGTGAGATTTTTGAGATCTGATCTGATCATCATCAGTCTGTCTGGAATGACATGAAGAACCTGAACAAACTGAGACAGACTAAAATCCTCCGGTTTCGAGTATGAATGAAACATGCACCACATGAGAGTGTTCAGCGCTCCGTGATGTTCACATCGTTTTGGATAAGAATAAAAACGTATCCAAAACGACGTGACTCTCTTTTCTCTTTTAATTTAAATCTAGATTTATTCACATTGGCCCTTGAAAACCTCTACTTTAACACACTTGCCTGAGAAAAAGTGCAGGGGAAGAGTTTAGGTTGTATTAAAAGTCGGGGGAACACCTCCCCTGTGTGCTGCACACCCAGACTCTTCAGGTGTCTCTAACCAAACCCGTGCCTGGTGTTCAGTGCTGGGTTCTCCTGTGCCACAGACCGCAGGCTGTGCTGGTAGTGTGTGGATAAAGCTGTAGTTTGAGCGTCTGCTGCGGTCTGCAACACAGACACAACACAGGCTTGACATCCTCACCGCAGAGGCTTATACAGAGAACAGACTGCATACTTACACCACCAGTCAACGGTTTCTGAACAGTAAGATTTGTGTTTTTTAAAGAAGTCTCTTCTGCTCACCAAGCATGCATTTTATTGGATCCAAAATACAGCAAAAATATTTTTACTATTCAATAACTGTTTTTTGAATATCTGTTAAACTGTAATTTATTTCTGTGATGCGCAGCTGTATTTTCAGCATCATTACTCCAGTCTTCAGTGTCACATGATCCTTCAGAAATCATTCTAATATACTGATTTACTGCTCAAAAAACATTTCTGATTATTATTATTAATAATAATATTTAAAACAGTAGAGTACTTCAGGATTCTTTGATGAATCAAAAGATTCAAAGATCAGCATTTATTTGAAATAAAAAGCTTTTGTAGCATTATACACTTATACCTTTGGGGGGGGGACTTATAGAAATTAATACTTTTATTTATTAAGGATGCTTTAAAATGATCAAAAGTGATGATAAAGACATTTATAATGTTACAAATGATTTCCATTTGATTTTCCATTCTGTTCTTCTAATCTTTATATTCATCAAAGAAAGTTGAAAAAATTATACTCATCTGTTTTCAACATAGTAATAATAATAATAAATAATAATAACGATAATAATCAGAAATGTTTCTTAAGCAGTAAATCAGTATATTAGAATGATTTCTGAAGGATCATGTGACACTGAAGACTGGAGTAATGATGCTGAAAATTCAGCTTTGATTACAGAAATAAATTACAGTTTAACAGATATTCACATAGAAAACAGCTGTTTAAAACAGGAAAAAAAATCAAAATGTTACTGTTTTTTGTTCTTTGCTGTACTTTGGATCAAATAAATGCAGGTGAACAGAAGAGACTTCTTTAAAAACCAATATTAAAACCTTATTGTTCAGAATCTGTAGGCTATATGTGCTCAATAACAGTAACAGCAGCGTGTTTATCAGAGCTGAGGGGTTTATTGAAGTATTCGTGTCATAACTCTAATCAGCACACAATATCGAGCTCAGTGCGCGAAACAAAGGCGACTGAGGCACTAAATGAACTCAAAAGAGCTGATCTTGTCCTGAGCTGCAGCACTTTAATCCTCACCTCAGTCTTTCTGTCCTCTAGCTTCACGCTCCTCCGATCTCAACAAACTCCAACGGCCGCTTCCGCGCGGCGCTGCGTCACTTCCGCTCTTTAAAACACCCGCGGAACGGCGCGCGTGGTTGGCTTGAATTATTTATTTGTTCGCGAAACATACAGCAAAAATTCTCACGTACGAGGGAGATAAAGTGTATCTATTCTTACAAATATAAATGAAAATAACAGAAAGCATTATTTTTCATGCTAAAGGGAGATGAGAGTTATTTTCCTCATTTACAAACGAAGAGTTGATGTTTAAATTACAAAAAAATGTTGATGGTTAATTTATATTCAAATAATCTGATATGAATAGTTAAAAAAACATTTGTATATATAAATTAGATTTTTTTTTTTAAATTCCGTAAAACTCGTTTCAACTTTGACCCCCGCCAAGCCTCGCGAGATTTGAGCAGCAGCTCTCGTACGGCGCAGAATCGCGTAGCTTGAGAACTACAGCGCAAAGAAACAAACAAACAAACAAAGAAACAAACAAAGAAAGAAAATCAGAAAGCCGAGTCGCTTCATAGATGTAAGTATGTGGCAGAATGTTTGCTCTCTGACACGACTGAATCTGTCAGCTCATGTCGTTCTGTGTGTATGAAGCGCTGTGTGTCCTCCATCAGTTCTGAACTCTATATTTCTATTTATTTCGCTTCCTAAATCACATTTCTGCGGGTCTTAAAAACGTTTTTTTACATCCTAAATCTCCCTTTCGCAAATTAAGGCCTCAAATCAAAGCAGACAGTCTTAAATTCATAAAGTAGTGGTATTAAATGTCAAAAATGAATATATTTGTCTGCATGTTTGTCTTGTTTTCTGATATAGATATCTAAACTCCTTAAATCAAGATGCTTGAGATGTACAATGAAGATTTTTATTATTATTAAACATATAAGATTCACAGGGGATACAATCAAAGCATCAAAATACATACACAACCAGAATACAAAAACAGCAAATAATTAAATAATAATAGCAGAAAAGAAATTTAATAAGAAAAACAAATAATTAAAAGGTTAACAAATATACTCAAAAATAAATCAATCATAATTAAATTAAAATAAATTATAACTGAAAATATTACACATAAAATGTCTTAAAGGAATACTCAGGAGGTACCCTTACAACAAAGTCATTATTTTTCCATCAATACTGTTGTTTTAGCAGCTTTCTTATTAAGTGATGAGCAGACAGATTCATAAAATAATTTAAAATCAGTACAAAAAATCCTAAAATTGGGGACACAATCGGTAACTTTAAGTTTGTGGAGATGAAATAGGCCACAAAGAGTTAAAAGTTTTAACATATCATCCAGCTCCTCAGATCCTGATTCCCAAATCAAAAATAGTACATTAATTATTTCAAAACAAAAAAGTTTGTTGTAAGCTGAAAAACAAGCCAAGACACTTCTTTCCATAGATCCTTTGCATGATCACATTCAAAGAATAAATGTGTTATTGTTTCCGTTAGAATTACAGAATGTGCATTGTGAAGAGATGTCCAACTTAAATTTTGAGAGAAAAGAATTACAGGGATAGTACATATGAAGAATTTTATAGTGAAGTTCTTTCATCTTGTTAGGTAACAGAAACTTGTTAATACCAGCCCATATTTTTATGTTAGTTTCCACTTATAAAATGCTTTAGGATGACAACTAAACTTCTTAATAAGGGTTTTTCTAATCCAGAAATTGTTACATTTAATATTACTAAGCTCCAGACCGCCAATAAAAATTTTGGGCATTTCACATTTTAAAGATCTATAACAGCTTGCTCTAACCAAATGTAACAGTTTAGGTGAAATAGAATTAATAACCCATTCATACACTTTAGGTGAGGTATCTACTTCAAAGAGTTCTGAAAATTCGGAATAGGAATAGAAGTTACCATACTTTTTAATAAATCTAAAATAAAAATTACACCTTTGTCAAACCAGTTTTTAATAAAGACAGATTTTTTTTCCACGCAGCACATTCTGATTATTCCATAGAATACATCTATGAGGGGAAAAACTGTGACAGAAGGCTAGTTTACAAGCGTCCAGAGCTTGTTTATGAAAATTAGTGAGCTTAACTGGGAGTTTATTGCAACTAAAATCTCAAGCTAACAAAAAATTTAGACCTCCACATTTTTCAAAGATCAGTTTAGGAATATGAAACCATAACAAATTAGGGTCAGCATTCATGCAACGTTTAATACAACCAATTTTGAAAACTTGATTGAGAGTACTGAAGTCTAAAGCATTCACACCTCCCTCCAAAGTATTTCTAATCGGTGTCTTCCTTTTAACATATTCAGTTTTATTTTTCCACAAAAATTTAAACAACGATTCAATAGATGAGCATGTTTTTCAGTCAACATATAAAGACAAAGCTGGGTAAACAATCCTAGAAATACCTTCCGCTTTAGATATCAAAACACGACCATAAATGGTTAAGTTTCTTTGTAACCAACAATTGAAGATATTCTTTGATTTTTGTATCCGTTGCGAAAAATTATCTACAGTTCTATCAGTCGGAGATTTACTAATTAAAATACCTAAATATCTTACAGAGTTTTTGACCTCAATACCTTCTATCTGATCTTTGTCCAGACCGTGAACAGGCATAATTTCACTCTTATTTCGATTGACTGAGAGATCAGAAGCGTTAGAATATAAATTCAAAGCATCCAAAATAACAGGAACCTGCTTCTCATCTTTAAAAACAGACAGGTGTCATCCACCAGCTGACTAATTAGAAAAGTATGTTCCGCTATTAGAATACCCTGAACATCTAAGCATTGAGTAATAAAAATATTAAGAAACTCAGCGACCAATAAAAATAAAAAAGGTGAAATGGGACGCCCTTGTCTGATACCCCTACTAATCACAAACTGAGGAGAAACGCCATTAACCAAAGAGACATTGCTATTAATATTTTTGTAAAAGGACTGTACTATTTTAATAAAAGAATGACCAAAACCAAACCTACGCAGGGATTCAAACATAAACTCGTGTTCCACCGTATCAAAGGCCTTATAAAAGTCTAAAAATAAAATAATTGCTTTATCGTTTATCAATTCCTTATAGTCTAAAATATCTAACACTAACCGTATATTATTTGCTATGTGCCTGCCTTTCATGAAGCCAGACTGGGAAACAGAAACAATTTCTTCTAAACAGGGTTTCAGCCTGTTTGCACAAAGGGAAGCTAACAATTTATAATCTGAATTAAGTAAAGTAATCGGCCGCCAATTATCTAAATACAGGGAATCTTTGTTAGGTTTTGAATTAAAGTAATTAGCCCCTGCTTCATGGACTCGGTCAGTTCACCTTTCTGTACACAGTCTTTAAACACTTCTAAAAGAAACTCTTTTATGTCTTGCCAAAACGTCCTGTAGAATTCAAAAGGCAGTCCATCTGGACCTGGACTTTTATTAAGGGGGGATTTATGAATAATAACATCCAACTCTTCCAATGACAAACCCATCTCACAAGAAGACATATTATCATCACTTATAATGAGTGTGAATGCCTGAACCCTCTCAAAAAAGCTATCAGAAATGTGTGGCTTAAATGTGGAAGTATAAAGTTGTGGATAAAAACTGGAAACAAAATTAGAAACTCTGACTTCATCTGTAACTAAACTACCCTCAATATGTAGAGAAGATATTTTTTTAACTTTTCCTCTTCTCTTTTCTAAATTGAAAAAATAAGCTGAATTTTTCTCCCCGAATTCTAGCCATTTCACCCTCGATCTAATAAATGCACCCTTAGCTTTTTCTGCATAGATGTTATTTAACACTTCTTTCAGGTTGTGTAGTTTTACTTTTATCTTCTTCTGTTTGTTGTTTTCCTATAATTTGATTCATTTTGTTTAATATAGAGGTATACCTTAAGGATTTTTCCTTTGCCAACTGTTTACTAAATTGAATAGAGAATTTTCTACACTCATATTTGAACAACTCCCAATTAGAAGATATTGTAAGTGATGGCTTTCCTTTAAATTCTTCAATAATATTCTTAATACCTGAACAATAAGAGGAAAGTCCTAATAGAGAACAATTTAGTTTCCAGTATCCAGGATTTCTATGACAACCAGCACCAGAATCAGCTAAAATAAGATCGATAAAAGCATGATCTGTGAGAGGAGCAGGACAGATATCACTGGATTTAATATAAGAAGACATGAAATCAGATATAAGCCAATAATCTATACGCGATTTTCTTAAGAGATCTGCACTAAACCAAGAATATGAACAAGCATCAGCATGCATAAGCCTGTAAGCATCCAATAGAGAAAGGAAATTACAAAAATCATTAATAATGATATTACATCTGCGTGATTCTTGTTTTGAAGGAAATCTATCCATACATAAGTCGGGAGCTTCATTAAAATCTCCTCCGACTATTACTGCAGCAGAAGGATATTTACTTTTTAAATCAAAAATTTTAGAAGAAAGATCATGAAAAAAACTGCTGTTTTGCGTATGATTGTTAAAACCATAAACATTGGCCAAGATAAACAAAAAGTCACCCAAAAGAGTAACAGCAATAATCCATCTGCCCTCAGTAGAAGAAAAGCACTGAAGAATAGAGCCGCTAAAACTACGATCAAACAAAATAAGAACTCCAGCGGAGTGGTTAGTACCATGACAAAATAAAATATTACCTCCCCATTGATTACGCCAAAAACTTTCATCTTTGAAAGAAGAATGCGTTTCCTGAAGAAAATAAATATCTTTTTTCTGTGACATACAAAATAAAAATAAAGCCTAGCGTTTAGATAAGTCACGAATCCCCCGTACATTAAGAGAAAAACAAGAGAGTTTAACTGACATACGAACAATAAGAAAACGAGAGAAAAACTTTTAACCACTACAGTAATAAGGGATATATGAAATGTAATGCAAAGTAAAGTGCAAAACTTGGAACTTATTCAAATCCCTCTTTAACAACGTAAATTATTGTTTTAAACTGCCTCCGCTTATCATATTAGCTACAACGAAACTGCGTATTTATCAATTTCTTGTCAGTTTCCGTGTTTTGCCAGTTAAAATTTCCACAATGTAAATGGCAATAACCATAACTGGCATAAGAGCACTTAACCTCTAATGTCCATTATAAGTCAGATATCGTCCGCACAAATCTACTTTCCATCAACAATAGCAAATGGACCCTTGAAACCAGCACGACGGCCCTCTTTTCGGGCTTTCTCCACCAACGGCCACTGTTTTCCGGGCTTCCTTCGTTCTCTGTGTCAGGTCCTCTGTTATCTTAATGTTTTTTTGTTTAAGCACTTCTGATTTTTTTGCGTCAGCCCAGACACGATCACGGTGAGACTGCGAGAGGAACTGTACAATTATCGTGCGATGGCGCACATTACCCAGTTTAGGGCCAAGCCTGTGCGCAACATCAATCGAAGTTTGCAGAACATCCGCTAAGCTTGTGGACACCTGAAGAGAAATATCCAATATGACCATTTTGACATTCTCCCCATCGACTTCCGGAACACCTGCGATCCTTAAATTCCATCGTCTCTTATAGGCGTCCAGCTCATCCACTTTATCCCATTAGTGTTTGTTTTCTTCAGCCAAAGTAGACGTCTTAGAGTCCAGTTTATCAGACTTAGCAGCTGTATCCTCGCAG
>CM077252.1:31324382-31354382 GCA_039654775.1 Spinibarbus caldwelli | reverse complement strand
ATATTAACTATATAAAATGATATAAACATATACATTTTCTGCCCCATATCTTGAATTTTGAATTCAAATTCAAAATTCAAATATTGAATATACTCAACGTCAAATCGCACATTGTTAAAGATATTATCACAGATGATATATATGGCACACCGCTACTCGTGACACGTCTGCTGTGTTAAGTAGGGCTGTCAAAAAAAAAATTGAATTTAGAATATTCGTCGAATTTAAAATAAAAATCCACATTTGAATGCAAAAATGTTTCATTTGTATTAAACTATACATACATGCGTAATGCTTTTTTGTTTCTAATTTGCAACTCTATTAATTATGTATGGTTTATAAACATTATTTTAAACATTATGCACGTTTTTCAAAGATAGTCGTGTTATTTTATTGCTTTGGAGAAACGTGCTTTAGTAATATTTTGCTCGATGCGCACTCTTGTGGCCTCGAGAGAAGCCAAAATCTTTTTCCCCCCAAACTGAAATTATGCCTTTTAAATTTGAATGTAATTCAAATATTGATAATGTTTAAGTACAAAATTCGAATGTATTTTTCCAGCCGTTTTGACAGCGCTAGTGTTCAGACCCCGCAGGTGTTCCAGCTGATCAGTAAGAAGAAGTCTCTGGCCACGGCGGCCCAGCTGCTGCTGAAAGGAGCGGAGAAGCTCACCAAGTCTCTGGCTGAGAACCAGGAGCAGCGCAGGCAGCGGGACTTCAACTCAGAGCTGCTGCGTCTGCGCTCGCAGTGGAAGCTGCGCAAACTCGGGGACAAGATCCTGGGCGATCTGAGCTACCGCAGCGCCGGTAATGCAGCGACTCTCTTGCGCGCTGACGTCTCTGACGCTACAGTACTGCAGTGTTCATGTGTGTTTGGTGCTCTGCAGGGTCTCTGTTCCCGCATCACGGCACGTTTGAGGTCATCAAGAACACAGACATCGACCTGGATAAGAAAGTCCCTGATGATTACTGTCCGCTCAGTGTGCAGATCCCCAGCGACCTGGAGGGATCGGCGTATATTAAGGTAGCGCTCGGATATAGATGAGCTCATCACGTGCTGTTTTTCACCAGATGAACCGTGTCTATCTGTGTGTTTCTCCAGGTGTCCATTCAGAAGCAGTCTCCTGATATCGGAGACCTCGGCACAGTCAATCTCTTCAGAAGACAGCCTAAAGCCAAACCCGGTAAAGCCAGCTAGAGGGACTGATGAGAAATGCTGCTTTCAAACAATACTTACCTTTGTAGATACTAATGGCTTCAATGATATAAAGCTCAGTAGGAAAATCAGAGATTCATTCATTTCTGCAAGTGTGGATCAAAGTTGTTCAGCTTTCTACTCAAATAGGTGTTAGAAGTGGTTTGATATCAGATGTGTGTTTTGTGGTCTGTTGCACAAGCTGTAAGTGTCTGTTCCTCTCGAATGTGAATGGTTTTCTGTCTCATGGTCTGTGTTCCTCTCTCAGCTTCTCAGATGTGGCATTTAAAGCTGGAGGCGGCTCAGAATGTGCTGCTGTGTAAGGAGATCTTTGCTCAGCTCTCACGTGAAGCTGTTCAGATCAAATCACAGATTCCTCACATCGTCGTCAAGAACCAGATCATCTCACAGCCCTTTCCTGGTATTTACACTCAATCATTCATTCAGCGGACGCTTTTATCCAAAGCCACTAGCAATGCACACACGTGTCATACGATCACTGCGATTCAGTTCATTAAAGTCAAGTATTAATGCATTGTGTGAGTACTTAGTATTAACGTTAACACTTGACAATAAAGTTGCATTAGTTAAAGCTGGTTAATGCATCAACTAACAATCAGCAATGCATCTGTTACAGTATTTGTTAATCTTTGATATTCAGTTTTAGTTCATGTTAGCTCAATTTAATAATGCATTAGTAAATGTCGAAATTAACTAAGATTATATAAATGCCTTAAAAATATTTTTCATTGTTCAACTAAGAAATGAAGTCTTATTTTAAAGTGTTACTGTATTAACGCTCCATAAAGATAAAATTTATATTATAATTACATATTTTAAGACCTATAGTCTAGAACTTTATTCACGATTTGTGACTCTAAAAGAACATCTGTTATTATTATTAGTGTAACTGTGTGTGTGTGTGTGTGTGTGTTCAGGTCTGCAGCTGTCCATCTCTCTCTGTCACTCCACTGGAGAGAAGAAAAGCCAGAGAGCATCTCCAGACAAGAGCAAACCAGACGACCATCTGTATGTGTTAGAGCACAACCTCCACCAGCTGATCCGAGAGGTACAGGCTCGTCCCCGGAGCGCTCCTCCTCCTCCTCCTGCTCCTCCTCATCTCTCTGTGTGTGTGTGTGTGTGTTTGTGTGTGTGCTGTAGTTCCACAAGCAGACGCTGAGTTCGGTGGTGATGCCTCATCCAGCCAGCGCTCCGTTCGGACACAAGCGCATGCGGCTCGCGGGACCCATGGCCTACGACAAAGCAGAGATCAGCTCCCTGCAGCAGAGCGAGGGACTCCTGGAGAAGATCATCAAACAGGCCAAACACATCTTCCTGAGGAGCAGGTGAGCGTCTCACACAGAGGAGTTCGGAAAGCACCGCAGAATTCAGAGTCATTGTGCCAGGGTTCGTACGGGTGCTTAAAATCCTTGAAAATGCTTGAATTTTAACAGTGTTTTCAAGGTTTGAAAAGTGCTTGAATTTTGGATAAAGTGCTTGAAACTGCTTGCAATTGCATTGGTTTTATAATAATTTGCTTTATTACTAAATAACGTTAGTTCACCTTTCAGACAAAATACCTTTTGCATAGAATGAAAACAGCTCCACTGGAGTCAGTGCGTGTGGCTGTATGATCCACCGGTCTTTATTGACGCGCGCCTCTGATGGAACAGAGCGGCAGATAAAAACATGTCTGGAGGTTGCTGCTTCAGTCGGCGTTGGCTTGAAAACGACAAAACAAATTATGGTTAAAAAAAATGTAAAGTCTGCTTTTTTCATGGGAGAGTCTGTGCTTTCAAGTCGTGCAAAAGGCAAGCAAAAATGCCCATGCTCAGTTAAACTAAATATGTTAAGACTGTCGCGATTAAAGTTAAATAATAAAATAAACATTTCAAAGTCAAAACGCAGTGCGGGTTTTTTATATTAATGCATCTCTGAAGTGAACCGACTGCCTTCAGAGAAGTTTCTATGGTATTTTCGACGGATAATGTCTGATAAAGCAGTGTTTGTGAGCACAGCTGCTTTGTGTTCAGCCGTTGCCGGGGAAACCGCTGTATAGCAGGTCCAAAAGCACCACCTAGTGGCAGACAGAACCACACACTTTAGCCTTTAAACTATTATTAAGAAATAAAGGAAAGGGTTGAGTGAAAAGTGTAAAGAATTATTTTAATTTAAAACAAACATATACTGTTTAATTTTTTTTTTTTTTTAGATTTTTGAAGGCACATTAGCTTTATGTTTTGAACAAAAACATCAGGCGTGCTTATTGAAAATGTAAATTCATCCAGCCACCAGAGCCGCTGAGAAACAAAATAATTCTTTACACTTCTGAGTCATCCCTTTTCTTTATTTCTTAAAAATATTTTAAAGGCTGAAATGTGAGGTTTGTCACTTTATAAAACTCTTTCTATTTGTGAAAACTTGTATTTGAACTGCAAATCATGTTTTTTGCAGTCATTTTATGGTTTAATATATTACCATAGACATTGCCCTACCCTGCTCATAAAGTATTTTATTTGTGCAGGTCTTAAGCCTTAAATTTTATTTTAAAAATCCTGCAGATAACCCTGTAAATTCTTTATTTATTTTTTATTTTATAATTTCTATACTGTATGTTGGCTATTTATATAACGCAATGCTATATGCAGTCCAGACAGGTAGTTTTTAATAGCACAATAACATCTGATTTAAATTGGAAAAACTCAAGTGTGTGTGTGTAAACATGTAATTTGCCACACCTTGAAAGTGCTTGAATTTGAATTTGGAAAAGGTGTAAGAACCCTGTTGTACATCTCTGTGTTTGTCTGCTCGAGATCTCTCCACTTAGTAAAGATGATCTAGTAATCGTATATGAATACAGTGTAGTTATGGAAGGCTGCATCTGAACTGTGAAACTGGGTAAAGAAATGAGTGTTAGACAGGCTTGTTTCAGCATCTAATCAAAGTACAAATAAAGTAGGGGTGTGAAAAACAGATATATTTGTGTTCTATGATTTTTGTCAATAGCCGTAATTGGACAGTATTTTGCTGTATGTGTGTTTTTGTGTTGATTTAGACTTGTCATAATTAACTCACAAAGCTTAAAATGATTTTCAGGGGCTTTTTCACTTTTATAAGGGTGTTTTTCCAACCTTATTAGATGTATGCATCATCTTTTATTTCAAATTCTTACATTTAATCAGTAATAAGACACAAAGTGAAATGACATCAGCATTGACACAATCCATCTTTGCACTGCAGTCTGAAAAACCAAACAAAAAGTGACACTTAAAGATGTAGTGCAGATAAAATAGTAATAATGTATAGTTGTGTGTGTGTGTGTGTGTATATATATATATATATATATATATATATATATATATATATGTATATATGTGTGTGTCTTTTTATAATTTTCACTGATCAGTTTCTGTCAGGTGTGTATGTTGCAGTACATATTGACCAATAAAGTCTCTTTCTTTCAGGACGGCGCGAACCATTGACGGTCTGGCCAGTCGTATCGAGGACCCTCAGATCCAGGCTCACTGGTCCAACATCAATGATGTGTATGAGTCCAGCGTCAAAGTGCTCATCACCTCACAGGGATACGAGCAGATCTGCAAGTATGACCTAATAACAGAAACACACACCAGCAGCAGTTACTGAGAGTACAGGCCTCACTCATGAAACAGCCATCACACAGTTCTGCATAAAGGCCGCTTCACACTGAGCGCGAAACCATTGATACGTTTTCCTCAGATATGTATCTCGTATATATGAAGATGCATCTCCGCTGCTCAATATACAGCATTAGATTAAGATAAAGTTTGGTTCTACACCAGAAACACAAACTATCCATAATGCTTACAAGAATATATCTAAAAATATAAATAGAGATACATTTAGCATTGTAATGATTATTAATGTTTTTGCTTAAAACCCACTTTAAACAGTGCTCATCCAGTGCTTGTAATAACTTCTGATTGAGATCTAAAGTGGATTTTTTCTATAATAGGCAGACAAGCACTCTTTATGTTTTATAATGGATTGAAAGCGGCACGGCTTCTCATTTGTCATAAACATCCTTTATTGTTATAAAAATATCACAAGCTGAAAATATATCGTCATAATCATGTCTATTTGCTTTCATATTTAATGTATAGAAAAATATTTCTCTAATTTTTTCACATATAAAGGCATGATCCCATGATTGACAGATCTAGAGTGAACGCACTCTGATTCATAACACTCGCACTCGTGGAAGAAAACGGACTGCTCTTCAGATCAATCCCAACCCAAATGATATTCTGTATAAACATGTGAGAAGAAATCTGTACTCAGATACTAATGATAACAAGAACTTATCCTCTTCTCTCTCGGAGTACTCTTCTGTGTTTGTTTAAACTGGTTTTGGAAACAGCGCCACCACTCTCACCCTTTTGTGCAACAGCAGCTGCTCCACGCACGTGATCTTAGCTCAAATCTGATTGGACGGCCCGTTTCATCGCAGAGCAATGAGGGAAAAAATCGACTCACAGGATGAAAAAATAAAATAAAAATCCCCGCTTGTTCGCGCCGCGATTGATCGTGCCTAGTATGAACAGCCCCAAAGTGATCTATTGTTTTGATTCAAATGACCCAACTCACCATTAACAGTGATTCTCTCTCAAATCTCCTGCTCAGGTCGATCCAGCTGCAGCTGAACATCGGTGTGGAGCAGATCAGGGTTGTGCTTCGAGACGGACGCGTCATCACGCTCTCACACCAGGAGCAGGAGCTGCAGGACTTCCTGCTGTCACAGGTGCACAGAGAGATCACGCCACCAGATATTCACACACACGACAACCTGACGGAAACGTGCTCCCCCTCAGACCATCAGAGATCAGGATGAGTTTGTTTATTCATCATATTTGTAGAAATGTGTCACTGCATCAGTGTCTCAGCAATGGATGCTCTGCAGTGAATGGGTGCCGTCAGAATGAGAGTCCAAACAGCTGATAAAAACATCACAATAATCCACAAGTAATCCACAGCACTCCACTCCATCAATTAACATCTTGAGAAGACAAAAGCTGAAACAAATCCAGCATTAAGATGTTTTTAATTCAAATACGAGTCCATAATAACACTTCCTCCTGTGAAAAAGTGTTCTGGTCTGAATCAGGAGAGAAATCTGCACAGATCAAGAAGCGTAGAGCCCTGCATTTCAGCCCGGGCCTGACGGGCCCTGACTTTTTCACATCCCTAGGGCCGGGCCTCGGGCCTGTTTTAGGCTTCTCCTTATTTTTATATTTTATACATCCATCAATTAGTGATGAAAAAAAAATTGCGGTGCTGGTGGAAACAACACATGCCGCGACTGTCAAGAGCGACTGGACGGTGTTTAGTGTCCCGCAGCAGCAGCTGAAGAGTTCTGCGTTCAAACGCACACAATAGGCTAAAGCTTGCCACAAAGCCCCAGCAAAAGTAATTACCATGAATGTGTCCGGGGGAAATAGTAAGGAGATATTTGAATAATTCACTAATAAACTAGTGTTTTCCGAGTCCGTTTTGCAAGGATGAAGTTGTCGTTCCTGACTCACCGTCTCATTAGACGCACCTTTGGAGAGAAATGCATCTTTATGGATTATGATTATAATGAAAGAGTTTTCGATTTGTTTTATCAGGGTTCATACGGGTGCTTGAATTCCTTGAAAATCCTTGACTTTTAATGTAGCGTTTTCAAGTTTTGAAAAATGCTTGGATTTTGGATAAAGTGCTTGAAAATGCAGTTGCATCGGTTTCATAATAATTCGCTTTCTTACTGAATAGTTCATAATTTTTTACTTAATAATCCTAACAGCTCCGCTCGAGTCTGAGCGTGTGGCTGTAGTGTGATCTGTCTGTCTTTATTGACGCACAGCGCGCCTCTGATGGAGCAGAGCAGGAGATAAAAACATGCTGCTTCAGTCAGAGATGGCTTGAAAGCGACAAATACAAATTATGCTTAAAACGAGAACTAAATACTTGAGTAGCCTTCCGTTAAGTCTGTTTTTTTTTTTTATGGAATTGTCTGCACTTTCAAGCCGTTTAAAAGGTAAACAAAAATGCCCCGTTCAGGTAAACTAAATCCTTTAAGACTGTCGCGATTAAAGTGAAATGTGAAAAAGAATGAAAAGTGTTTATTGCGTCATGCGTTTAGATCTGTTCGCAATGCATAAAATTTCTTTATGTGCGTTTTCTCCCAGCATTGAGCATTATAACAAATCACACATGGTGTTGAGCACAGATTAGTCACCAGTGAGGAAAAATCTGCGAAACGCTACAGTTGTGTTCAGCTCATGCGCTCTCTGAATGCATTCTGCACTCTCTCGAATACTGTCATCATAAACAACTGTGCAGAAATGATGTAAACAAGAAATTTGTTTTGCGGTTTAGACAGCAGAGTCAGAGCTCGTGCTAGACTGAAATCACCCGTTTCAGTGATGGGGAGTGTTTGTTGCTCATTTTCTGTATGTTTTAATCCCAAATTGAATAACCATTTTGTATTTCATGCTACTAAAATAACCAATGTGAAGAATGTGTTGTTTAGGTTAAAAGGTACAAGAAGAGACTTTATTATAATTTCAAGATGTCTTAAAATTTGAGGATGGAAAGACAAGAATCATGATATGGCTTAATGTGATGATTAAACTTCGTAAGGGTATGATTTCATTGAATACACAAAGAAAAAGATATCAAAACGCGGCTGTTTTGATATGAAAATATCTTCCCTCAGAAAAGTTTTGATGGCATCTTCGTTTCGTCTTGCATACGTAGGCTATAATGTCTGATAATGTAGCAGTGCTGCTTTACAGTATGTACAGGCGTTACTGGGGAAACCGCTTTGTACTGTTCCAAATGCGCCACCTGCTGGCAATGTTCTGTTTTTGTTCAGAACAATGCGAAATTGCTAATGTGCCTTCAAAAATCCAAACGATTAACAAAGGTGTGTGTGTGTTTTAAAGTGCCCCTATTATGGGTTATGAAAGGTTCATATTTTGGTTTTGGGAGTCCCCAACAACAGGTTGACATGCATGCAAAGTCAAAAAACACTTTCATTCATTGTCTTATAATATGCATTTATTTTTACCTTACTTGCTCAACGACTACCAAACAATTCGCTCAACGATTCATATTTTCCAAACCCCTCCTTTGCGTGATCTGCAGTGATTGGTCTGATTGGCCTCATTTTCATCTCATCTCGCCTGTAACGCCTGATAAAGCAGTGTTTGTGAGCGCAGTGCTGCTTTGTGTAAAAAGATAATAATTTATACTTTTGTGTGTGGGTTGTAATTAAATATAATAACTTATAGCTACTTAAGAAGTTTAAAGGCTGAAATGTGAGGTTTATCACTATATAAAACTTTATTTATTTGTGAAAAACCTGTTTTTGAACTTCTTCATGTCTTTTACAGTCATTGTATGGTACCAGTCATTAATATGTTACCATAGACATTGCCCTATCCCGCTCATACAGTATTTATTTTATTTGTGCAGGGCTTAAAAACCTTAAATTTTATTTTTAAAACACTGCAGATACCCTGTAAATTCTTTAATTTTTTACATTTCATAATTTATATAATGTATGTTGGCTATTTATATTAGGCAATGTGATGTGCAATCCAGACAGGTGGTTTTTAATAGCACAATAACATCTGATTTAAAGTGGAGAACTCAAGTATGTATGTAAAAATGTAATTTACCACAGTTTAAAGTGCTGGAAAATCTTGAAAATGAACCATGAAATTGCTTGAATTTTACTTTACAAAAGGAGTAAGAACCCTGTTTTATTTTGTTAAGTAGTAATTTAAAGCTTTCTATAGATATATTTATCATGTCTGTGAGGCATGTATTCGCTGAGTTTCGGTTAATTTTTGTGAAGCGCTCCTGTTCAAGACGAGACGGCAGAAAGCACATCATGTTTGTTTTCTTTATTTTATAAAAGCACAACCTTTGTTGCACACAAATAAAAGTAGACCCTTACAATTCCGAATAATGTATTACTCTTACCTTTATGAGCAAAAATAACAGCATATCGACTGAAAAAAATGCAAGTGATCGCGCTGGCGTCTCCATGTCCTGCAAAACGCGCTTTAGCTTCCACTCTCCACACAAACTATCGGATACAGCGCACATTTATCTAGGTTTAACATTTAAACATTGTTATATGCTTGAACTGTTTTATATCTATAGATTTTATTTTAGGCAAGTCGTGATGATTTCAGAAGGCTAAATTGATCAAACATAGACTATGATCAACTGTATGCCGCTTGGTTGCTACTTTAAAAAGCAAACAAAAAGCGTACAAAAAAATGCTCCAAACGTTTTTTTCTAAATTATCTTAATAAAAAGACGAAATGAAATATAATCACTTTGCCATTACATTCAAAACTGAACTATTTTAATAGCTGAAACTGTAGTATAAGCTATTTTGGGAGAAGGGGGGAAAAAAGACTGGGTCGGACTCAGGCCGGTAATTCTGATGAGCTCTCAGACACGGGCTAGGGCCTAAATTTGAGGCCCGTGCAGGGCTCTAAATAGGGTTTCCGTGGGGCCTTAAAAAGTCTTAAATTTAGTTGTATCAAATTTAAGGCCTTAAAGAGTCTTAAATTGTACAAGAAAGTCTTAATTATGATTTCAGGAGGTCTTAAATTTGGGGACAGAAAGACCAGATTTGCAATATGGCTGAATGGGACGATTAAACTTCAAAAGGCTATGATTTCATTAAATAAACATGAGCGCTGCAAGTTCAAAGTCCGGTGCTGCGCTGCTTTGTGTTACGCCGTTACCAGAGAAACAGTTATATTTGTGCCAAACGCGACACCTGCTGGCAGAGAATGAACGAGTAAGTTAACACAGGTTAAACTAGTGAGCGTATGCATTAGTGCATGAGTGCCTTCTTTCACTACATGATTCAGTCTATTAAAATGCATTTAGATTTATCACATGATTTTAGATATGGTTGCAGAAAATGTATAGCCTATACTGATATCATTTCATATAGTTAATATCACATGAAGAGTGCCGTTTTTTTTTCTCTCAAAGTCAGCATGATTACAAATGTGATATTGATTTTATACAACAGTTCAATAAATAAGAAGTTAATAATGTTTTGCGTCTCTGAGCAACATGAGGTGTTTCGTTCCTGAATAAATCAACCGTTTAAATGATTCGGTTCAATCGCAGTAACTCACTTATTAACAGTGACTTGCTGCCACCTACTGGCGGTTTTAATTTCACATTTAAAGTATTTTTAAAGTATCATTTAAAATGATTTCAAACATCAGTTTTCAACGTTTTATGTTTCAAATATCAAAACATTATTTATGCATTTGCAACTGCAGATTAAAGCATTCTATGTCCTTCTGAGCTGCATTAAACAGTGTGTAAATACATCTAAATGCCACTTCTAATGCAGCTTCTGTGTTTCCTCTGCATTGCAAAGATGAATTTTGTTGATACTGATTTAATTTTCTTGGTAACAGCCCAAATGCAAGAATTTGACTCAAAAGATGATGCACACTTTTAGAAAAAATGGCTTAAAGGTAAAAATGCCCATAAAATTCATTGGAAAAGATTAATTTCTTTCACTGCTGTGAACTGACCACAGAGAATATGAAGAATATCAAACAAAATTCAGGAGTCAGCTGTCCATGGTAATCTTTAAGATACCAGCACAATAACACACTCAGCAAAATATCGTCTAATTATCGTTAATTTATCGTTAATGATAAAATCCCAAAAAATATCAAGATATCATTTTTTGTCAATATTGCACACCCCTAATTTATGTTATGTAATAATTTATTAATAATAATTGTTTAAATCAATATAATTAATACTCTTGACTCATCCATTTTCTTAAAAATGGTTTAAAGGCTGAAATGTAAAGTTTATCATTTTATAAAACTTTTTGTTTTTGTGAAAACTTGTATCTGAACAGTAAATTATGCTTTTTACAGTCATTTTACTGTTTAACATGGTATTATAGACAATGCCCTACCACACTCATATTGTATTAATTTTATTTGTGCAAGTCTTAAAAAAGGTCTTAAGTCTTAAATTTGAGCTTAAAAATCCTGCAGAAACCCTGTCTAAAGCAGCGTTTACAAACCAAAACAGCTCTAAACAAATATGTAGCTGGATTGTGATGTGAGAGACAACAGGAGATGCACTTTTTCACTGGTGGAAGTGTTATTATGGATTATGGACTCATGTTTTAGTTAAAAACATCTTAATGATGGATTTGTCTCAGCTTTTGTCTTCTCGAGATGTTAACTGATGGACTGGAGTGGTGTGGATTACTTGTGGATTATTGTGATGTTTTTATCAGCTGTTTGGACTCTCATTCTGACGGCACCCATTCACTGCAGAGCATCCATTGCTGAGACACTGATGCAGTGACACATTTCTCCAAATCTGATGAAGAAATAAACTCATCCTAGTCTCGGATGACCTGAGGATGAGCACGTTTCAAGCAAATCATCATTTTTGTCTGAACTCTGGCTGTCGTAATGTCATGATGGTGTGTGTGTGTGTGCAGATGTCGCAGCATCAGGTTCACGCTGTGCAGCAGCTGGCTAAAGTCATGGGCTGGCACGTGTTGAGTTTCGGTAATCATGTGGGCCTCGGCCCCATCGAGAGCATCGGGAATGCCTCCGCCATCACGGTCGCGTCTTCTAATGGAGAATACGCCATTTCAGGTGAGTCTGAGCCAGCGCTAAACATGTTTTATTACACTGGTGATCTGACCTCACAGCAGGTCATGGAGATCCATAAACAGTAATGCACGATGAACCTAAAGGACCGTACATAGAGCTGGTGTGTGTCTGTCTGCAGTGCGCAACGGTCCAGAGAGCGGCTGCAAGGTGCTGGTTCAGTTCCCGCGCAGTCAAGCCAAAGAGCTGCCCAAGAGCGACGTGGTGCAGGACGGCAAATGGACGTACCTGAGGGGTCCTTACAAGGAGGTGCACTGGGGCCGAATGGAAGGAAGAAACTTTGTTTACAAAATGGAGCTGCTGATGGCGGCCCTGACCCCGTGTCCCTAGAGCCGTCAGGATCTCACATTAATTTGATGCATCTCTTTACTGTTTGCTCACACTCTGTCATTTTTATAAGAAAAGGCCAGCGATGGCCAAAACACTTGTTGGAAATAAAACATTTGTACGTCCAGCTCTGCATTCTTCCTTTGTTGTGAAAGCAGATGTGTCCCTGGACCTCAAAACTAGTCATAATGGTACTTTTTTTTTTAAATTGAGTTTTATGCATCATATGAAAGCTTTCCATTGATGTATGGTTTGTTAGGATAGGACAATATTTGGCTGAGATACAACTATTGGAAAATCTGGAATCTAAGGGTGCAAAAAAAAAATCTAATATTGAGAAAATCACCTTTAAAGGTGTCCAAATGAAGTTCTTAGCCATGCATATTACTAATCAAAAATTAAGTTTTGATTTATTTACAGTAGGAAATTTACAAAATATCTTCATGGAACATGAACTTTACTTAAAAGGGGTCATATGATGCGATTTAAAGTTTTCCTTTCTCTTTGGAGTGTTACAAGCTGTTTGTGCATAGATAAGATCCCTGAAGTTGCAAAGACTAAAGTCTCAAAACCCAAGAAATATTCTTTATCAAAGTTAAGACTCGACCACGCCCCCCTAAAACGGCTCGTTCAAACACGCCCCCGTCTACATCACGGAGTGGGGAGATTTGCATAACACTGCCCAAATGTCTACACAAAGAAAGAGGGCGTGATTTTTATTCTCGCTGTAGTATTGTTGCTGCCGCCAGCGCCATGTCCTGGGGTCCGTTTCAATAAGGAGGTTCAACCAACTCTGAGTTTAAACCTGAACTCTGAGTTGACTTGCCGTGAGATGGGAAACTCAGTTTTCAGAGCAGCTGAATTGTGTTAGTTCATTCAGCTCTGAGTTGGTTGACTCTGAGTTTAGCGCGTGCACCATGACTATGAAAAGTCATGATCAGTGGAGCTCTGAAATTATGATTCACCATGGCAACAGCACCCGACAAAAAGACGTCCGCGTACTTCCATCAATGCGTAACTTTAATTCTTAATAACTGTTAATAACCTAATAACTGTTATATTATCAGAGGTATAAACTTGAAATTATTGAACTAATGTTCATTTTAATGGTATCCCATGGCCAAAAAAAAAAAAGGAAAAAGACAGAAAAAAGAAACTAGAATGTGGCAGCATCTAAAAATGAAGTATAAAAACACAATTCAATCAAGATAAAGCTTTAAGCATGAAAGGATCATGGGTGTAGGCTAAATGACTTTTCATTTAATTAAATATTCTCTAATCCAACCTGTTACATTTCTTAATTAGAGTAATAAAATTAACCACTGACTTGTACTCAGTGGACAGCAAGAAGGCAGAGGCTCATGAAAAGGGGGGAGAACCTGCACCTGCACCACTGACAGATGAAGAGGAGATGATCAAGTATTGGAAGAATTCTAAAATCCAGAAGTAAAAAGAATAACTTTTGCTTTTGTATTTGTAGGAAATAAAGATGACCAAAAAAATTGTGAATAATTTGTGTTGATTTAACAGCTGTGGTGGTGGTTACGGCATATATCTCGTAGGCTACTCCTCCATCTGGCATCCTTCTGTCCCATACAGTTATCAGTTTCATATTCAGAAGGTGCGATGGTGGAGATATGCGTGTCATCAAAGCATCCAACCACACTGGAAATCCTGAAGGAAATTCTGATTATTGGGTTACTTCCAGAGGTCACAGAAAGATGTTATCAATTGAACGCCATTTATCAGATTAGCCTCATTTAAAACGATTTCTACACCACTGACATACAGTCCTGTGAAACTCCTCTTTGATGGATTTGTGCCCAAGAAAAAAATTCTCAGAATGAGTGTGAGAGCGATGCACACTTTCTTTAAAATCTGCATACAGGACTTATAATGTGCTCTGCATCTCAGAAGTTTTAAAGTGCATTTTTCTTATTTTGAAAATTATCTGCCAATGGGGTAAGAAATTAAAAAATATTCTTGTTTCCTTTTGCATTAAGATTATTTTTCAGAGTTTTCACTTAACCTCCTTTCTGAAACGGGCCCCTGGAGACGCTGTTTCTCATTGTGAAAGCAAAACTACTTTGTTTGGGCTTCCAAAAGAGGACACAACTAGAAATCAGTAGTTAAGTTGTATTTACAACACTGTTCCAGAACAGTTCAACCCAAATATTCGAATGTGTGCATCGCATTTTAACGGAGGACTATTTCCTGAACATGGGAGTAGCTGCCAGCTGCTCAAAGACTGTTTCTATAAAGTGGGGCAATTCCAACTTTGCAAGGACAGTCAGGCGCTTCTGACTCACAGCCTGTAAGTATGTTTTCATATTTAAAGAATTTGCCACTGACTATTCAAACGCGAGTTTTGAGCTGTGTAGAGTAGTGCTTGTTGTTTGTCGTTTCTCTGATCACAAATGCAGACATGGTAATGTTTACGAGACGTGATGCAACACAAAAAGACAATGTAAGTCATTATAATCAGTAATTATGTCCCCACTGGATGCAACAAATGACTCGTTTGTTATGGGTTTTATTGTTTTTGTGTCGTCTCGCCGGGACACGGCATCACAATACGGTAAGGGGCGTAACATTTCCGTCTCAGGCTTGAGGTATTCAGCCAATCACAACGCACTGGATAGCTGGCCAATCAGAGCACACCTCACTTCTCAGAACAATGAGCTTTGTAAAAATTGGCACGTTTCAGAAAGGCGGAGCATAGAGGAGAAACAATAATGTACAGTATGTGGAAAATAATGTTTTTTTTTAACCTTAAACCGCATAAACACATTGCATTACACCAAATACACAAAATAATGTTCTTTTTAGCAACGTCATATGACCCCTTTAATATGCAAATGATTTTGTCATAAAAGAAAAATCGATAATTGACAATGTATTGTTGGCTATTGCTACAAATATACCTGTGCTACTTATGACTGCTTTTGTGCTCCAGCGGCACATTTGTAGAAACAGAAGAAAGCAATCCTTCTATACACCGGAAAATCTAATGACAAACTACATTTAATGAGAACAACCAGTGCAGGTAATCATCATTATGCAAAGATATTTATTTTGAACCTTTACAATCAAAAAGGTCAGACCTGTCTTACCCAAAAATCTGGAAAAAAAAAAAAAAAAAAAAACATTAAATAATGTATGTTTGTCTAAATATGCCATTTGTTAGATATTACTATTTAGCAATCATGACATTGAGCCACATTCAAAGCGTTTTGTCTTATAAAAGACATTTTTTTTGTACACTAAATAATATAGCTGAGGAATTTTGCTAGGATTGGTGTCTGAACCACAAATGGAAATTTGCCCCTGCAATATCCAATGATTTTTAAAAACATTCATCCATTAAAAATACACAAAGACCATTCATAAATTTTCCACCATCTGGTACCTGAGAGGACGTCCTTTGAACATTTATATTTATATATATATATATATATGTGGATGTGTGTACAGTGCACAGCATAAATGAGTACACCCCCTCTGAATAAATATAATGTATTTTCTTAATGATCACTAATATAATTCATGGAAAGATGGTAAAATTTAAATGTATTAAACATATACTTAATAAAAACAACAAAATATATGCCAATATTTTCTGTAAGATAAGTAAATTACCCAATGTTGTTTAAATGAAGGATTGCAGAAATGAGTACACCCTAGATTTAATTCAGCAAATGTATAATATTCTATTACTTAGTATGTCCTCCAGAGCTTTAAGTAAACTGCTCTGACCCTTCTTGGCACTGAGTGTACAAGTTCATGACAAATTTTCACATCTGTCCTGTTTAACTCCTGAGGAAGACCTCCTTAAATGCTCTGGTATTTAATGGGGAGTTTTGCTCAGAATCCCCTACAGCTGCTCAAGAGCATTAAGATTGAGTGAAATACATGTCCACTGAAGGATTTTCACCTTGGGAGAATGAATATCTTCATTGTCATGCTTAAAAAATGCCCAATGATGCAGGGAATGAGGGGCGGGTAGCATCTTCTGTTTCAGGTTTTTGTATTACATCACACAGTAGTGTGTGAATTCATGACAGCATTGATAAAGCACAACTCCCTCACACCTTCAGCACTCATTCATCCCTATATAAGAGCTTTACTACCACTGAACGTCACTGTGGGTACCAAGCACTTCTCACTGTACTCCTCCTCTAGCAACACCAGAACATTTTGGATGCTTTTGGACTTGGTCTTGGTCTCTTGAGACCAGAGTATGGATTCCCAGAAGCCTCTATTGTGTAAATATGGACTTTGGAAGAAGTTAAATGAGTTTATTTTGCTTTGGCTACAGTAGGTAATTCTTATGGTGACAACAACCATGCATGTCACTTCTGCAGGCTGTGTCATACTCTGTGAGATAAAGTGTCACTCTTTTCATAGCTTTTGCCAGCTCTGAGACACTTGCGTGTTATTTCTCCTGCTCTTTTTCTAGCAAAAATTCACTCATCACCAAATTAAAATTTAAAGTGAAGATCTGATTATTTCAGGAGCCTTTTTGAATGTCGGTGCTAATTCTGCTGTATTTTCACACTTAAAACAATAATTTGGTATTCCTCTTGTACCATTGTCCTTTTTTATGCTAAGAAATAAGTCACCTGGTTCCACTGCTGCCAGCATTAAGTCTGAGTATGATTCAGTGGGCTATATAATACTTTTAATTATACTTATATATATATATACTGTATATATGGATGTGTTGTGAGTATATATATATATACACACACAATGTATGTATATAAAAAAAAAAACTTGCTACGTGTACTGCGTTAGACTAACTGAGACTTATAGCACTTGCATTTCATTGCTCTTTTGTTGGTTTTGATTGTTTCTATTGTCATCATTTGTAAGTCGCTTTGGATAAAAGCGTCTGCTAAATGACTAAATGTAAATGTATAATAACATGTATAAGTATGTGATAATGCTGTTGCTGGTCCGCTCTTCTTCACTGCAGTATGTCGAGGAACAGCGTTAAGAGAGTTGGTGGTTGATGTCTGTCTGATACTCTGATTGAACATGTTGATCTACAGTCGTCTGAGGATGTACAGGGAAGCGCTCGTGGCAGATGTGAAGTTCATCACTCATCTGGTCAAACACTAATCAGAAACAGAGGTCGTTTGCTGTCTATAAGCTGTTTGTTTCTGTCACAGTGGCTGTAGTTCAGTTTCATTGTGCTCTGTGCAGAATACAAATAGAGGTTAAATTACATTTACAAATGAAAAGTAATATTACATTTTATCTCATATACCTTTAAACATTCATATTCTGCCAAACACTCTCTGATCAAACTGATCAAATGGCCTGGGCTGCGTTTCCCAAAAGCATCATAAGCCTAAGTACACTGTAGACCCACTGCCACCAATGGAGCTATGATCAGCTTAGGCTTATGATGCTTTTGGGAAACGCAGCCCAGAGCCTTTCCTCTTCTCAGTGAGTGTGTGATCTGCATTAATGAGCATTAATTATAAGCTGTTACCTCATTTAGACACATAGCATGCAAGTTCAGGACATCTAACATACACTCTTAAAAATAAAGGTGCTTCACGATGCCATAGAAGAACCTTTTTTGTCTAAATGGTTCCATAAAGAAGCTTTAACATCTGAAGAACCTTTCTGTTACACAAAAGGTTCTTTGTGGCAAAAGAAGGTTCTTCAGATTATAAAAAGGTAAGAAAGAGATAGTTCTTTAAAAAACCTTTGACTGAATGGTTCTTTGTGGAACAAAAAATGGTTCTTCTATGGTATCATTGTGAAGAACCTTTTAAGCACCTTTATTTTTAAGAGTGTACACAGCTGTGCGGCAACGTCTGTGCATTGCAATAAATGTAAATGACAGTCAGTGTAGTTTGATACCTGGTAAGCATCTCTGTTGTCTCCAGGCCTTTATAAAGTTGTGTAGTTTATTCAAGAGCCACATACACAGCATCAGAAATGCAGCCAGCGTCCCCAACACAATGATGAACACAATAAAGTACTGAATGTCCTCATATAGCACCTCTGAAACATACAGTTCAAACACAGGATAGATTGAATAAAGCATTATGTTCAGTGGGTATTTGTGTCTCTATATAAAAAACTACATGCTCACCAGTTACACTCAACACCATGCACATGTCCTTGCTGTTTCCAGACGGTTCGGTCACAGTGATGATGTAATAGCCAGAGTCTTGTAGACGTAGGTCGGTCATGGTTAGAGAGCCATTGGGATGAGTTTGCACTCTTCCTTCGTACATTTGCGTGACGTTTGCAGAGCCACCGAGCATCCAGGCTGCGATGCTTTGCTGTCTGCTTACAGAACTGAACATCCATCGGATTGCTGGAGTCCCGGTGCATGTGATGTCCACGGAGAAAAGAGTGCTTCCCTGAACTGGTGCCGTGATAGTGCTCCTAGGCACCTGAATGGTAATGGCCTGAGCTTCAGAGAGAGCAGACAGAGGAGAGATTTAGTGGATATTAAAATACTTCATCTGATTATATGCAAAAGCAGCATTTATGGAGTATTCTTAACCATTGTTGGTTGACCTCAAACAAATTTAGAAAGAGCAGCTATCAACACTGTGACTCTGTAATGCTTTCAAAACATTGCTCTGTTTGTATGATGAGTCTTATGTAAATTTTGGGACAGAAGATGTTTTACTGATGCTAGACAGAGGTTTTTGGGAAACTTGTTAATATTTGGAATTGAAAATAATAACACCAACATATTACTGTAATGTGCTCACAGAATCATCAGTTGTATGGAGGGCCAACAACCATTATGAGCACAACCGTTTTATAATCATGCATTTTAATAAAAGAGCTAAGTGTTGTAACGGGGTGTCCAATCCTGCTGATTAGCTGGTTTAGGTGAATTTAATTAAGTCTGAAGCTAAACTCTGTGCCCTCCAGGAGCAGTGCTGTGAGGCTGAATAACACAGGGAAGAATTTAGGTGATGTGACTTGTAGGCCAAGTATGGTAACATACTTAGAATTTGTCTAACTTTGTCAAGTTAGAGAGTGCTGTTCATTCACTCCCTCCACCTACAGTTCCTGCCAGTACTGAGAATCACACCCACAACCTTCAGGTTACAAGTCCCACTCTCAAACCATTACGCCACAAATGCCCCCTCTAATTTAAGTTAGAGACTAAAAGAAATAATCAGGGCAGACACAAACTGTTCTCTCAGTTGCATGACACAGAGCAACAACCTCCTACATTTCATCATCACAAAGTCTCAGTCAAGCAAGTAGCGCATTCAGACACTGTTCACACCATCTTCTGTCGAGATGCTGACTTTCTGACTTGGGCATCATAGTTACAGCACTTTTGTGGCTTCAGTCCTGCCTCAAGCAGATTTTTTAAGGTGTCATGGAGAGGAGGGGTATCTGTGTAACAGCTAATCACTGGTGTTCCTCAAGGTTCAGTTCTCGCTCCTCTTTTTTCTTCATTTACACAACCTCACTTGACACGATCATAGATGCACATGGCTTCTCTTACCACTGCTCTGGATAAGATACAACCTGATTATCCCACTCCTTCAGCTCGTCTCTCTGCCTTGATTTCAGATGTCTTGGCCTGAATGAAGGAGCATCATCTCCACCTCAACCTTGCAAAGGCAGAGCTCCTTGCAATCCCTGCAAACATATTAGTTAACCACAACATCACTGCTTAACTAGTGTCTACAACACTAACACCAAACAGGACAGCAAGGAATGAGGGGGATTTGTTTGAAAACTAGCTGAGCTTTTCCACTCACATTTCAACAACGGCCCGGTCACAAAGGTTTGTGCTTTACTTTACACCAGAGGTCAACACTGCACTGGCTCCCTATCAAACATCAGATAGATTTTAAAATCTTGTTAATTACTTATAAAGCCCTGAATGGCTTAGCTCCTCAGTACTTGAGCGAGCTCTTATCACATTATAGTCCTCCACGTCTGCTGCGTTCTCAAAACTCTGGCCGTTTGATGATACCTAAAATATCAAAATCGACTGCGGGCGGCAGATCCTTTTCCTATTTAGCGCCCAAACTCTGGAACAATCTACCTAACACTGTTCGGGAGGCAGACACATTCTGTCAGTTTAAATCTAGATTAAAGACACATTTCTTTAACCTGGCTTACACATAACACACTAATACACTTCTATTATTCAAATCCGTTAAAGGATTGTTAGGCTGCATTAATTAGATCAACCGGAACCGGGAACACTCCTCATAACACACGATGTACTCGTTACATCGTAAGAAGAATGGCATCTACGCTAATATTTGTCTGTTTCTTTATTATTCTGTTTCTCAGTCCGTGTCTGGATCAGATGGCGCCGGGAGATGATGTCTGCAACCCTGATCGTCGACGGAGGCCGGACGCCTGGATGAGCCCTGGGGACATATCCCCAATGAAGACCTCGACTTAAATACAATAAAACTAAAATAAAACAAAATAACTAAAAATATAATAAAATACCTAACTACATAATACTATTATTGTTAGAAATTGCAACAATATAAAAATAGAAATATAATACATTTATAAATTTAAAATTTAATTAAAACAATAAGAAAAAAAAAAATAAACAATAATATCCTGGCCAGAGGAGAACTGGCCCCCCGACTGAGCCTGGTTTCTCCCAAGGTTTTTTTCTCCATTCTGTCACAGAGGGAGTTTTGGTTCCTTGCCGCTGTCGCCTCTGGCTTGCTCAGCTGGGGATACTTAATTTCTAACGATTATCGTCAATTTGATTTCATAGATACTATTTAAACTAAACTGAGCTAGACAATGATATCTCTGAATTCAATAATGAAATGCCTTTACCTGAAAATTGAGTGTTTAATCTTATTATTATACATTACTGACACTCTATCCTCCAATTTGATACTGTTAAGTGCTTTGACACAATCTGTATTGTTAAAAGCGCTATATAAATAAAGGTGACTTGACTTGACTTTACAGCATCAGAACCTTCCTGTCAGAAGACACGTCACAGCTTCTTGTCCAAGCCCTTGTTATCTCAAGACTGGACTGCTGTAATGCTCTACAGCAGGCCTTCCAGTCAATGTAACTAAACCTCTGCAGATGATCCAGAATGTAGCAGTACATATGGTCTTTAATCAGCCAAAGTGAACCTACGTCACACTCTTCCTGATCTCACTCCATTGGCTCCCAAAATTAAATTTAAGGTTTTGATGGTGGCTTTTAGCACTGCCACCGGAACTACTCCTCAATGCACTACTACACTCGTATGCTCCTTCCCTCCAGCTACAGTCATTGAACAAGCAACATGTGGTTTTTCCTCCACAACGAGGCACAAATTCACTTTCCATACCCTTCACTCTCTCTGTTCCTCTCCAAGCTGCCAACCTCCACCCAAACTGAAACTTCCATCACAACAATCAAGAAACATAACAATCTTTCTCCATTTCTTTTGCACTGTTTTGATGTGTTACAAAACAAATTCCCATCAAACATGTTTCTGCATCATTTCCCCCCACATAATCAAGGTGTGAAGATTTGTCCCTCACACTGTGAATGTAGATGGAGTGAACTCTCGAGAATGTTAAGGTAATGTTTTTCTTATTACTGATGAAATGATCCTTTGCTAAGCCCTGCCTTAAAACACCACTGACCAATCTCAGTTTAGCAAATATCGCTTCCACACTGCCCATTCCTGTTCCTGCTCCTTTCCAAATAAAGCTCTGCTCTGAAACAGTGTTTTTAATACAAATAACTTAGCAAAGAATACCAAGTGACAGGAAAGTGAAAAGTGAGGCAGAAACAGGTTTGGCTGGCCTGACTCATTCAGTCTCCACACCAGAATTCTTCAGTATTTACTTCAACTGTAAGTCACATACGTGGCAGTTTTATAAGTGCTAACCATGTTGAAGTGATATTATGTTCAGGGATTAAGAAAGCATTAAAACAGTATTATGCCACTGTTATACAGTATGATATTACATTAAAATGCCAAATACTGCAGCATCAATTTCACACAGGATTATAAACTTATTATAGTAATTATAGAGAAATTCTGTGTTTAATGTTAGAAAGTTTAGTTTGAAAGGATGCATAAACAAATACCTGAATAGTTCAAACAAAAGCATTGCAATCACAATATTGTTCTTAATATGCATTCATGTGATTACTTTTTCTTTAATCATAACACCTGTGCACAAATGTTTATCTAGCTGTGTAAATGAGGACATAACATTGACGTCCGTTGTTTACTATATAAAGCGATTTATAATGACTACAGACTAACCCAAATCCTAACCCCAAAACATACTTTTGTCTTGTCCCAAAGCATATCTTTGTAAACTTATACAAACATAAACACACACACACACACACACACACACACATACACACACACACACACACACACACACACACACACATACACATACACACACATATACTTACTGTAAAGGCAGAGACAGAAAATAAGGTACAGTATCTGTGTGTTCTGAGAAAAGCGAATCCATGCAGGCCTCATTAGACTTATTCCTCCATATATCTATATGCAAGTAACATGTGATTGTGTTTATAGCTCAGTCATAACTCTAGACTTTCACCCTGTCCTTCTCTGTTATCCATTCTGTCGCCGCATGCTTCCTTATGCCGCTCTTCATCTTCATCTTCCCTGTTTATCTTTTCTGCTGTTGTTTTCTCTTTCCCTTTCCCTTTCAGTATTTGCTCCCTTTTGCTCTTTTTCCTGTCTGTCCGATCTGCTCATTCAACAAGACGTATTCACTTTCAGGACTGAACTATGATACTGGTCAGACCGGTTTTGCAGCTGGTGACGTGCACACACACACACACACACACACACACACACACACACTATGGCCTTTAGAATGTAATCAGCATACAGCTTACTGCACAGTATTAAATGGCAGGGGTTTTTCTTCAGAACAAATTGATACTGAAATTTTCGACAGTACTTATGGGTGAAGCTTTTACACTCACCAGAGGTGGATCTCAGCCAGAAAAAGAGGATTATCTTCTTCAGGTGGAAATGAGTTGCTTCTCCCAGTGAAGGGGTTCAAGTATCTCAGGGGCTTGTTCATGAGTGAGGACAGGACACAGCAAGAGATTGAAAGATAGAATGGTGTGAAAGCCGTCCTGGTAAAGGGAGCATCTAGCCATGATGCCTCCTGTAAGCCTTCCAGTGGAGGCGTTCAACTGGGAACAGATCCAGGATATGCTGGAGAAATTATATCTCCCGTCTGGCCTGGGAACGCCTTTAAATTCCCCGGGAAGAGCCCAAGTGGAAGCCCAGATACCTGACCACCACACACTTTTTCAGGTTGGCCGTTAATCCAGCCACTCTCAGCGATCTCAGGACAGCCTACAGATGCTGCATATGACACTGCCAGTCATTACTATAGATGATAATGTCATCTAAATCTACAGCAGCATACACAGCGTGCGGCCGGAGTATCCGGTCCATGAGATGCTGAAAAGTGGCCAGAGCCCCGAACAACCCCCGAAAGGAAGCGTAACAAATAGGTGTAATACAAACGGCGTGGTGAAAGCTGTTTTCTCTTTGGATAATGGTCACAAGGGGATCTGCCAATATCCTTTCGTTAAATCCAGTGTCAAGTAAAATTGAGCAGTACCCAGCCAATCAAGCAATTCGTCAACCCACGGCATTGAATATGCGTTGAATTTCGATACAGCATTCACCTTGCGATAATCCACACAGAATCGGACAGAGCCGTCCATTTCACTGTTGGATTCCTCTATTACTCCCATATCTAGCATCACCTCTAATTCGGTCTGAACTACCTTTTTTTTTTTGTGTTCAGGCAGACGACACGGCCGGCTGCGCATCACCACGCCCGGCTCAGTCTCAATATGGTGCTGAATGAGGTTCATTCGGCCAGGCAGGGGCAAGAACACATCCACAAATTCTGCTTGCAATTTGGCCGCATCAGTGATCTGGGAGGGCAGGAGGTGATCTCCCCCTGGGGCCAGGGCGAGAGATTGGTTTTTAGTGATCACTTCTGGCCCGAGATCTTCCTCTCCGCTCACCGCTGTCACCAGCATCACTGATTTTGCCTCGCTCCATTTTTTAAGGAGAGTGATGTGGTAAATCTAATGTGCCCCGCTCCTGTCCGTTCATACAACCTCATAATTGAGATCTCCAAAGCGTTGTGTGACCTTGAAGGGCCCTTGCCACTTAACGAGTAATTTGGAACTAGAAGTTGGGAGCAATACAAGCACTTTATCTCCTGGTGCAAATTTGCGTAATCTGGTTCCTCTGTTGTACAGCTGCCTTTGTTTGTCCTGAGCCTGTAACAAATTCTCCATAGACCGCTGCCCCAATGTGTGGAGTTTTGTTCTCAGGTCCAGTATATACTGAATTTCATTTTTACTGTCCAAAGGCCCGTCCTCCCAAGTTTCTATTAGAACGTCCAACACCCCGTGGGGCTGACGTCCGTAGAGAAGCTCGAAGGGGGAAAACCCCATGGAGGCTTGAGGGACCTCACGCACAGCGAACAACAGAGGTTCCAGCCATCGGTTCCAATTTTTGGCGTCTTCGTGAACAAACTTACGAATCATGGTTTTTAACATGCGATTAAATCGTTCCACCAGGCCGTCCATTTGTGGGTGGTAGACGCTCGTGCGAATCGATTTAATGACCAATAATTCATAAAGTTTGCGGAGAGTTCGTGACATAAACGCTGTGCCTTGGTCCGTGAGAATCTCTTTCGGGATTCCCACCTGGGAGATTAAATGAAACAGTGCGTCCGCTACGCTTTTTGTGGAAATCCAGCGGAGGGCCACTGCCTCTGGGTATCGTGTTGCATAATCCACCAGAAATAATGCAAAGTGTTGCCCCCGTGCAATTCTTTCGAAGGGGACCTACATAAGAGGGAGAACGATGCTTTTGGAGTGGACGGTGTGTTCATCAACTGACATTCACGACAAGCCGCGCACCAACTGGACACGTTCTCATGAATGCCCGGCCAGAAAAATCGGGTCATTAGATAATTAAGTGTTCCTGCCTGTCCCATATGTCCGGCCATCAGATTACAGTGAGCCGCCTGGAAAAGCATTTCAGTAACTGGATTGTATCTTGTTTTGACAGTGTGTCTTGGGTCAATCGATATAACATGTCTTCTAAAATAGCAAAATAAGGATAGGAGAGAGGTCGAGTTGGTTGGAGAAGCTGTCCGTCGATCAAACGGACCTGTTCAAATGCATTTTTAAGCATCTCATCTTGAGACTGTTTCAGGGGAAAATCATCACGCTCTTTGAAGATTCTCCTCTCCACAGCGCTCTGCTCCCCTGTCCCAGCTCCCATTGGTCAGCTGAGAAGCTCAGGTTCTCCAACCTGTGCGACCGCCCCCCTTCCCCGCTTTCCGCTCTTCCAAGAGACCATCCGCACATAAATATCCCAATAATAGACTAAAACCTGGCCAATTGGTTCCTAAAATTAGATGTCTGAGGTGTGGGTTAACTGCAGCCTCTAGACTGTTTTTGTCCCCGAAATTGAATAGCCACCGACATTAATGGGTAGTTCTCTACATCCCCGTGTACGCACCGTACTCTAACCATGCGGCTTTTATCAAATGCCTCCGGTTGAATCAGGCTTTGATGAATTGAGGTTTGGTTGCATCCTGAATCCACCAAAGCCTGATACGTACCCTCCTTAATACTCACAGGTATTTGGTACAGGCCAGCTTGATTGGGGCAGCCTGTGGGGCGTCCAGGACCCGGATCAGTGTCCCCACCTCCATCACTGGACACTGATCAATAAAATGACTTGGGTACCCGCAACGCCAACAGGCCCTAGAGGCAGAAATCGGGTCAGGGAATTGGCGTGGAGAGACCGGTGGAGCAGGAGCTGTGGCTGGGCTGCGCTGCTGCTGATCGACCCCGCCCCCCTGGGCGGCGTCCTCAAGCCAGCTGTCAGATCCGGCGCAGAACTACCCCTCCACCGGGGTGGGGCTCGGGAAGGGAAATTCCCTCGGGTCCTGGGAAACGTGACAGGTTTGGAGAGAGAAAGAGAGGGAGAAAGCACAGAGGAAGGGGGAGAGAGAGAGACAGATGACAGGGATTCGCCGCCCCCAGGTCACACCACCATCTGATCCTCCGCCATTTGGATGGCCTGTTTCAGCGATGTCGGACGGTGGCACTGGACCCACTGCGCAGTCCTCTTAGGCAGATGATTCCCTCAACGTCGCTTTCCCCGGCCATCAGCCATCTGTGGCAGGCGTCCCGGAGCTGTTGTGCCATCACAAAGGGTCGGCTACTTTCTCCAAGATCCAGCGACCTGGAGTGCTGACGATGTTGTTCTGGACTCAGGCCGACCCGCTGTAGGATGGCATGTTTCAGGTCCTGGTAGACCAGGAGGTTCTGGACTGCCAGTTGTTGGGCGGCCACCTGCGCTTCTCCGGGACAGCAGAGGAATAAGCCACACCGGCCAGTCCACTTGGGGCCACCCACATGCCTCTGCGGACCTCTCAAACAGGTCTATGAACGCCTCCGGTTCGTCTTGAGGACCCATCTTGTTGAGAGGCACATGAGTGGGTGGGGCTGGAGCAGATGTGGTTCCCCAAGCCCGAAGTCAGTCTCTCTCTCACCAGCCTCTTTTTCCAGTGGCTTTTATCCGGTCTCTCCACACCAATTACTGAAACAAGACACAGGTGTTTGTCATTTGCACTTGACCCACTTACGCACTGCTCATCTCCTGTCTCTCTTTCCCGCTGCAGACCTCGCTGAACCACGCCCCCCTCGCCACAGCTGGGTAGCCGGTGTTTCGTATGCATTTGACCAATCAGTGTACACTACGTCTCTGATAGTTCCTTTAGAACTGTTTTAATTCTAGGATCTTTGAAAAGGTTCCTCCGGTGCAAAAGCCTGTTTACTCACCCAGTATACCACCTCATTGTCTGGTCACATCTTTTACTGCTCAGTGTACAGACTGCTCACCTGGATTTTGGATACTTACCTTCTTCAGTCTTCATCATCTCTTGCACTTCTCTCACTGTTCACCTGAAACAGATTTCTATACAGATTTCTACAGCCAAATTAAGTAGAGACTGAGATTTATACTGACTGCTTCTACTTACCTGCACATTCCCTGTATTTCAAACTCCAGTATCTGCATATTATTGTCTCCTCTTCCGTTTGTGACATGTAATGTGTGTCTACACAAGAATAATCAAGGTCCATTTGCAAGGCAATGTCACAGTTTGGTATCTTTTTGGTATTGGTATTTAGTATCGGAACTGATTAATTAATTTATTTTAGCATGCATCTTTCTGTGTAACTATTTGAATTAACATCATAAAGTGGTCTCTCTTCAGTTTATTGACTTTCACCTACTACTCAACTGTGAAAAAAAGTCCTGTTAAATAAATGACACTGTAATGCTTAACTATTGGAAGAAAAAAAGAACTATAACAGCTCAGGCTTTTAGACATGAACACTTATCATACGATCCTCAACAGTGGTGACAATAATTATTCATATTGCAGTGCATGATGGGAGTTTTTACTATGGTGTTACCCAGCATGCATTCCAGCATGAAGAATTTTGCTGATTGTCACCATTGTTGAGATTCATATGCTGGTTCTTGATGTCTGTGTGTGTCTAAATAGTACTGGAGTTCAAATATTTACAAGAATTTCATATAGTAGATTTAAAATTAACTCATAACTATTAGCGCAACACTTTCCTTGGATGCTGAAGTTTCACAGAGTTGATTGTTCAAAACGTAAACGCAAATGAAAAAGGAAGAAGTCAGTTTGGATATAATTAGGCCAGTGCCTGACGACTATCTCACCAAATAAAAACAACTAATTGCTGCTCGCTGCACAGCACTAATCTCTCTGCTTCACAACAGCACATACAGTGTTACAGAGAGAGATCTAACACACGAAGTCAAGGGTCAAGAGCCTAACTAAAGCAAAGACTGTTCTCCATGATGGTGGCATCATTTTAACCAATAAAACATCAACATCTGTAATTCTCAATAACAGCAGGTGTTCATCACTAATGCACAATCATCATTTAATTAGTCACTTAATTATCTCATTAACTTTAACTCTTTGAGGACTTGGGATTTGACTTGAGACTTGCTTGTGACTTGAAAGGAATGACTTGGTTCCTCCTCTGGTGAAATCAGCTGCTGAGTTCATGGGTGGAATAAACACATGGCAGGACTTTTACTCTCTGACCCCTGGACTTTACACCTCTGGTTTCTTTTAACATTGTGTGCAGTGTTCATTGATGATTTTGCTGTGTATGTTGTACATTTCAACATCTATACAAACAGAGTTTAGTACCTGTAAATGTTTTATTATAATTATTATTATTATTATTATTATTATTTTATTTTATATACATGCAATAATAAAAAAAAAAGTTTTGCCATTTTTTATGTATTATTATTGCACAAGTGTCTATATTTAATGTCTGCACTGTAAACCCCTATGTTGTCATTAATAAAGAAATCAAGTTATCATAACTTAACATTACTTAAAATGCCAAGTTTTGGTGTCAAAACTTAAACAGGTATGTTTAATTAACTCATTTGGGAGCAAAAATCTTTTGAATTAAGATTTTAAGTGTAATGAACTCAAAATTTCAATTCATTTAAATTATTCTCTGTGTCTCAGTTTAATCTGATTGGTCGTGTTTGAAATTCTGCCTTGACAAACGCGCTGATTGGTCGATATAACACAAGGCGTAAGTTTGTGGTCGTTGAAGCAGTGGTCCAGAGGCACTGGCAGAGAGAGCCGTCTAAAAGATGAAAATCAAACGTTAAATTGGTAAGAGATTAAAACGCATATACACACTTTTCTTAATTACTTTACAAGTTTTATTGTAATGTTATTTGAAAGGTATAATTGTAAATGTCCCGTATTTCTCCCACAGCGGCACTAGCAGACAGGCGGAAAGAGAGCCTCATGAAGACTCATTGAAGTGCGCTGGTAGGTCAATGGTAAAATACATGAGTACGTTTGGCTTAGTTGTCTTCAAAATGTTTTCATTTTAGTGTGATTTGCAAGTAGGGCTGGACGATAAAACGATAATAATGATTATCACATAAAATGCCCGATAATTAATTCTCGAAATGTCCTATATAATGTTTATGAACTACGCAAACAATATTAAATGGCAAACACGCCAAAAGCGGATGAATCAGCGCTGCTCGTCTGAATCGCGTGCCGCACGGAGCGTTCATCAGCTCGGCCCAAAAGAGAAGAGCACCGCGGAGAGACCGGAGCGAACGCGTTTATTCACACAATCACTAAACAGCGCTGCGAGATCCAGTCAGAAGCGCACGAGTTCTCCGATTTAAAAAATACATGTCTCTGTTATTTAAACTAGTTTAATGTCTGATCAGACTACAGCACTGACGCGGAGAACAGGAGAAGCCTTTCAAATATAGAAATCATTTACCATGGATTTACTGTAACACTGTCTGTAACCATGTTATTGTGGCAGAAATGTAGGATGTTCATACTTAATTTAATTAAATTCTGAATGCGTAGGCATTAAATGTATTAAAGGAGTAATGGAATATAATTACAGTATTACAGTTATTAAGCTATATCAGTTTTTTGTGTATTTGTGTTATTTGTATTGCATTTGTATAGAGTAATGTTAGTCTATAGCCTAATAAAAACATAATTAACTGTCTGGTTTCTACTTTTCACAACTTTCACCCAGGAGCAAAAAATCTGGCACTAAACTTGAAAGAAATAAAGATTTGACATTTATCATGGCAATTATCAATATC
>CM077252.1:31289382-31316882 GCA_039654775.1 Spinibarbus caldwelli | reverse complement strand
TTTCTGTCGAGGCTGGTAGTTAGCGAGGGCTGGCGATGAGCTGTGAAGTGATGAGAGGTAATGTTAACGTGAGCACGTCTGACACACACAGCTATCTGTCCCTGCGGTCAATCACCCCGCTTTCAAACACACAGAACTCACTATCAGTAACGGCCTCTGTCCACGTGTTTGAGATACAGAGAGACTCACACGGAAAGAGAACAAATCTAATGTATAGGCCTAGCGTTTTTTGAAAGTGATGGTAACATTTTACAATAAGGTTCCGTTAGTTAACTGTGTTTAATGCATTAACTAACATTAACATTGAGCAATGCATTTGTTACAATATTTATTAATCTTTGTTAACGTTAGTTAATACAGCTGTTCATTATTAGTTCATTTTAGCTCAAGTCCATTAGCTACATTTATCAGTACAACTTGTGAATTTAATAATGTACTAGTAAATGTCAGAATCAACATTAACTAAGAATAATAAATGCTTTAGAAGTATTTTTCATTTTTAGTTTAATGTAGTTAACTAATGTTAACAAATGGAACTTTATTGTAAAGTGTTACCTAAGTGATTTTGGACAAACTTTCCTAATCTTAAATCTATGAGACCCAAAATTCTTATTATGTATAATTTATTATTACTAAATCAAATGATACCTAAAAATGTTAATATGATAGAACCACATCATCAAATGTCATTTAAACATATAACTTCTTTAATTATTTCCTCCTGTGGTTGTATATTCAGCTTTCCAATTCAAACATCAAAGAACATGGAGTGACCAGTGTCCTGCATTCATAAATATAACACAGATGTCATTGAGAACACTAGCTCCATCCAAACAGTGCCATATCGTATCAAGAAGAAGTTTGTGAATCCTTCAGAATTACCCACAGTAAACTCCCCGGTGTTAAATCAACACCACTCGGTCTACATATGAGAACCACCAGCAGGGTGTTAAAAGTAACACCAAAACAGTGTTAGAGTTAATTAGGTACTTAAGTGGTTATTTAAGTGATGATTGTTTGATTATTGAAGACACCTGATGATAACAAGCAGAGTAAGTTTGTGGTCTTTATAACAGTGTTTATGAAAACATAATGTGTTATAAAGGAAACCATAAACAAGAGTGATCAGGTGATATAGTTTATATCATCAAGAAAAAGTCTAGCCTTCTGTGGCATGAAGGTTCTGTTGGTGAAAATAACAATGAAGAACCACTTTCGTTTGGTGATGGGACTAGACTCCTTCTTGATGGTGTAAACTATATCACCTGATCACTCTTGTTTATGGTTTCCTTTATAATACATTATGTTTACATAAACACTGTCATAAAGACCAGAGGCGTCATGCCCATTGAAAGAGAGGGGGCACGTGCCCCCTCAGATTTCTGAGCCAAGTGGATTTTGAATGCAGCTTCCAAAAGACAAAAAATAGCCGAATAATATTTTTTATATTTGATGCAATCACACCGGTGGGATTAGATCGGCACGGCATCAGCTGCTAAATTCAAATCTGCGTTCGCTTGCTGGCGCTGAGCCAGAGACAGACGTGTTTGTACAGCGCTGCATTATAATCAATCACACACGTTTCTGTTGAGCTTATAAATGCAATAGCCAATCAGAGACGTTCAGATGAGTCATCGCTGAAACGCGGTGTTTTGTTCACTTGCTAGCTCACTTAATTATCTGGCCAATTCTCTCATCAGAAACAAGAAAGTGCAGATGTGCGTACGAATGTAAGCAAGACATTCATTTCACAGTGTAAACAGCTTCAGTGATTTTAATGGGAGTTTTTGAGAGTGCCTGAACTCTGGCTAGACTGAATGAAAATGTTCTCTGAAAATGTAAATGTTCTTTGCTCTCTGTAAAATGAAAGTGTTATAATTAGTAACTTACAATATTGTTATTAAATTCACATTAAATACAAAGTCAGTCGTATTAAAAAATATTTTACGGCATGACACCCATATCTGGTATTTAAGTAAAAAGTCTGGTTTTATGTGTAGGGTAGACTGAGTACATTTGAGACATGTGTACAGTTGAAACACACTGTAAAAAAAATTCCGTAAAATTTACGGTAAAAAACTGGCAGCTGTGGTTGCCGGAATTCTACCGTAAAATATACGGTAGCAACATTTTAGGTTTTACGGTTTTAACTTAAATTTACAGTTAAATACCGTAATTTCATTAACTGATATAATGTTAATATACCAACCTATTGAAGTACTGAAATCTGTTTTGTACATTTGTATTACACTGATAACCACCAAATGCAGGTGGTGATGAGAAAGTCACATGATGAAACAAAGCCCATCACAAGCAGATTTTAAATAATAACATATATAGAAAGTGCACAGTGTCATTCACACAAACACTAAACACTATCATGGTGAGACTCATTAAACTGAAATATGCAATAAACATTAATTTAACAACATTAGATGTAACATACAACCCTAATTAACATAACTGATAAGAAAAAACTAAGAAGAAACCTAATTATTTCAAAGAAAAAACATCAAATTCAAACAAAATTTGAAATGCAATGCAGGGAATTCTGGGAACGTCAATTTACGGTTTTTCCCTGTAAATTTTACATTCTTTTTCACTTCCAAAAGCGGTATTTCTCCGTAAAATTGTCTGAAATGTCTATTACAGTTTTTCACCATATATATTAGGGGAACTTACTGTTAACCATTTAACAGGTTTTTACCGTAGCTTTTTCACAGTTTTTTACTGTTAAAATCACGGTCATTTTTTACAGTGCACCTTAAATAACTTGCGTACACAAGAACCCCGAGCCGTGATTTTTGCTCCACACATGTGTATTAGTGTTCTCTTTGATCGTGGGAAATTTGACATTTTTGCATCTTTCCACTCCGAAGATATCAGCAAAAGTTTTTTTTCCAAGGTGAGATTTTCATTTCACCATGTCCCTTCCACAATGAATAACTTATTATTCTTTTATGATTGTTAAACTTAAAATCCATCACTGCAAACATTACTCTGTGCTCTAAAAATAGATATATTTTATGACATTGTGCCATGCAAGGTCTTTTCATAATCTAGAGAAATGTGTGAGTATGTCAGTGGAGTACGGTTGAGACACAGTGTATCAACTGAACCCAGATTGGTCTCCTATTGCTTCACATGCTGTTTAGTTGTACAGTGTTATGATAATAGGATAAAAGTCACATTTACACACATGCTACGCAAATTCTGTTAAAAATTATATTTGTGATATTCCAACTGTCTATTATTAATGGACATATTTTCTAACATAAATGTTAAAAGGATTACATAGCATTTTAAGAAATATACAAGGTGGTAAAGTGGGTACACTGTAAAAAATGTCCGTGATTTTAACGGTAAAAAACTGTGAAAATGCCACAGTAAAAACCTGTTAAATGGTTAACAGTAAGTTCCTGTAAAATTTACAGGGAAAAAAAATGTAAACTGACGTTCCCAGAATTCCCTGCGCTGCATTTCAAATTTTGTTTGAACTTGATGTTTTTTCTTTTAAATAACTATGTTTCTTCTTAGTTTTTTCTTATCAGTTATGTTTATTAGGGTTGTATGTTACGTCTAATGTTGTTAAATTAATGTTTATTGCATATTTCAGTTTAATGAGTCTCACCATGATGGTGTTTAGTGTTTGTGTGAATGACGCCATCCACCTTCTATATATGTTATTATTTAAAAGCTGCTCGTGATGGGCTTTGGCTCATCATGTGACTTTTTCATCACCACCTGCATTTGGTGGTTATCAGTGTATTTCAAAGGTACAAAACAGATTTCAGTACTTCAATAGGTTGGTATATTAACATTATATCAGTTAAAGAAATTACTGTATTTAGCTGCAAATTTAAGTTGAAACCGTAAAACCTAAAATGTTCTTAGCTTATTTTTTACGGTAGAATTCCGTCAACCACAGCTGCCGGTTTTTTACCGTAAATTTTACGGAATTTCTTTTACAGTGTACATTTGAGACACCCTTTATAGGTTGCTATGTACCTATAAAGGGTGTCTCAGTAGCAGTTCAATCATAGAAAATAAAATGCATACAGAGGCTGTGTGTGTTTGTGTACTGCTATTACCTACATTATGGGGACCAAATGTCCCCAAGAGTATAGTAATACCAGTAAATTTTAACCTTATGGGAATATTTTTTAGGTCCCCATGATGAAACAAGCTTATAAATCATACAGAATGATTGAAAATGTAAAAATGCAGAAAGATTCGAGTGATGTGTAGGTTTAGGGGTAGGGTTATAGAATATACAGGTATGTATATTGTTATTTTTACTGTTATGTTTACATTTGTACTGTTTGCCATATATTTTTGTAGTGTTAAATATTTGTTCCTGTTTTGTTTAACTGAATATGAATTAAATGAAGCAAATAAATAAATTTATTTTTAAACTGTAATTATTTAAAACTGTAATTTTGTAATTTATTACATTTGCTATAAATGGTTAGCCAGCTTTAAAGCATTAAGAATGGGCGTCTCATCTGTACCATGCTACTGTTTCAATTGTACACCATATGGGTACAGTTGAGACAAAAATGCACCTCATGTTTATGAGCTAAATGTGGAAAATATGAACTATTTATGGCTATTACCAATTTATGGTATTTTAGTACACAAGCAAAAGAAATATCATGTGAAAAATCACTTAATTTCAGCATCTAGTTTTTGTGTAGTGATGAAAAAAAGCAGAAAGTGTCTCTACTGTACTCAGTCTACCCTAGGTAATAGTCTACTTTGCCCATCACCATTTATTGATCAAATAACAATGTATGAAGGTGCAAAACGCATTTACTTACACATATCGTGTGCTATTGTGGCTGCTGTGTCACATGACCCCCCACCCCCCTCCCCCCACCCCCACGTGCCCCCTCAAAAATCATGAGTGCATGACGCCCCTGATAAAGACAACAAACTCAACATAAGAGCCAAGAGTCAAACTGCCCAACTAAAGCTGGTGGTTCTCGTATGTACACCGAGCGGTGTTGATTTAACACCAGGGAGTTTACTGTGCCTGGATTTCTGCATTCATTTCCTATAAAATGTGGTCTAGGTCACTGACAAAAACAAACTGATTGAATTAACAGCTCACAAACAGCTGTAGCTTTCCTTTTTGTTGTTGTTTAAGACATTGAGTAATCATTCACGGTGGAAAAATTAAGTGAACCTCCATGTTTTACTTCAGAAGTTAAATGCAGTCATATTTTCAACTAAGGACATGAAATTGAAAGTATATGTATAGGTGTCCTTCAAAAAATAAATAAAATCAATCAATTAATCACAGGACTGATCTGGGCCATACACTTCCCAATAACAATCCAACAATCTGCCATGATGTGAAAATTTGTACTACTATAGAAAGATGACAGAAAATGAAGAAGAGATGAGCAGAGACACAAACTGAAACACAAACTAGCTAATTGTTTATTTGAATGAAATCACACAGTAGCTTAAGCAGCTATAATCTGTCAACACTCCAGGTTTTAGGACATTCTCCATACGTCATACTATATGAATCTACTAATCCCACAGAGACGATTCAGATTATGGGTACAAAGTGCAGTAAAATAAATAAATAAATAAATAAATAAATAAATAAACAACACTTATTTATATGATCACAATGACACATAAAATGCATTTCTGTGCAGATGAAACAAAAGCAACTAACATACATCAAATCAGTGAAGTAATTACTGGCCAAATCCCACAGTACTGTAAATTGGGTTAATGGTATAATTAAATTAATGAATCTATAATTACAATTCAACCTTTGAGAACAAACAAACAAACAGAGAGAGCATTACTATTCTGTATATATATATATATATATATATATATATATATATATATATATATATATATATAAACCTTCTGGTGTATCATTCCAGCACTGAACTTTTCACAGTTTGTATAAAGAATAAAGAATTCTTGAGACCGTTAACCTGGTTGAGACTTTAAACACAAAATTTCAGTGTTTTATTTCCATGTGTGTAAGTTTGTTCTTATCAGCTCTGGCAGTGCAGGAGGACCGTTCTCCACTGTGATTTCGATAGACCACTTTAGACATTCAACTAACTATAAGTAAATTGGCAACTACATGTCAACTAGCAGTCATTAGAGTATTAGCAGACTGTCTGCTTAATATCTGCTAACACTTTATTTTAATGGTCCACCAACAGACAATCTACTGACTATAAGCAGTGTGGGGGAAAGTTTCTTTAAGAAGTAATGCATTACAATATTTAATTACAGGAATTACAATATTGAATTATTCCCTAAAAAAGTAACTAATTGCGTTACTTTTTATGGAAAGTAATGCATTATGTTACTTTTGCGTTACTTTTTCTCATCTGGGCTGGGCTTGCTTGTTTGTTTTTAATATAAAAAGTGATCTTTTTGGAAAATGTAAAAGTGAAATGAAATCAGGAAATGTAAATTTACATCTGTACAGTAGAGCAGCTCAAACAAACCTTTCAGCTGTGCTGCCATTCTGGATTACATGAAGAAAAGACACAGGAGAAGAGAGTTCAACACTCTTCAGCAATAATTAGTTTTTTCTTATACATATGGTTGAACTGAACTCAAGGTCAGCAGCAAAGACATTGGTTAATAAAATGGGATTAAATACATAAAGGACATTTGTGTTATTTAGCATATTTAATTAGCATTTTTCACACTTCCGTGTTTCTGGCTTCCGGATTGGCGCTTGCATGGTAAAAGTTTTCCCGGTGACAACTGCGGCCATACTTAACAAGAATGAGTTTGAGAATCAAAGTCTTTTTATATAAATTAGAAATTATGAAAATGCTTGAACTGCCGGTACTTTACTCTAGTCAAGTCAAGTCAAGTCAACTTTATTTATATAGCGCTTTTAACAATACAGATTGTGTCAAAGCACTTAACAGTATCAAATTGGAGGATAGAGTGTCAGTAATGTATAATAATAAGATTAAACACTCAATTTTCAGTTAAAGGCATTTCATTATTGAATTCAGAGATGTCATTGTCTAGCTCAGTTTAGTTTAAATAGTATCTATGAAATAAAATTGACGATAATCGCTAGAAATTAAGTGTCCCCAACTGAGCAAGCCAGAGGCGACAGCGGCAAGGAACCAAAACTCCCTCTGTGACAGAATGGAGAAAAAAACCTTGGGAGAAACCAGGCTCAGTCGGGGGTCAGTTCTCCTCTGGCCAGGATATTATTGTTTATTTATTTATGTATTTATAATATTATAATAATATTATAATATTCTACAAAGCGCAAACATTTCATAATTAACTTTTTGCATCAGCTTGGGTCATCAAATACAAGTTTGTTTAACTCTAAATGGTGGCAGTCATAATTCAGTTAGTTTTGCCGTTCAGTCTGTTTGGTGCTGGCTGTGCATTATGACTCTCCACATGAATTTTTTTTGTTATTATTATTATTATTGAAGTAATATTGTATTTTATACTTGCTCTCATTTGCATTATTAACATAATGGTTTAAATGTACGTTGCATAATGTGCCCTGGGAAATACATATTAAACAAGTCGTTAAGATGATTCGGATTGATGACTTTATTCCTCGATTACGTTGTTGTGTTGAGTTTAATATGCTTCAACCGGACTGAGAATTGTTTAATGTATTCTTGGAAAAAATGTGCATCTGGACATAAATGTCGTCATTTTTAAGTAGTTTATCATGATGTGGTGATTCAAGGGAAATGACTGAGTAAACTGAGATAATACGCTCAGATGTACCAGAGATTAAAGACTATATAAAAAGGGATGTCGGAGATGGAGAATAGAAAGCATGCGGTGCTATGTTGAGCGTATTATCTCACGAGTCAGCGGTCTGAGTGGCATATGAGTGACAAACAAGTAAAATGTTATTTCTTTGTAGATTATATAACAACTTGGAAAACAGACAAAACAGAAAAGGTAAGAAGCATTAGGCTATTTGAGAAAAGGGCATACTAATATAATAGGTGCAGACCTGTAACGGAACTAACTTTACCCTGTGCTGACATAATTTCCAATTTTTGTGAAAAAGGCTAATTATTGCACTGTTTTGTGTTGACTGTTTTTATTGATTTTGAGGAACACTGATTGTGTTTTTGTGCAGGTGAGATGAGTAAATACAGTAAATACATGTTGATATTTAGTCTAGAACTACAGTAAGATCATGTTCTCACACAACGCTCTGCACTTACTCCTGATTTCTCTCAACATGGCAACACCAGAGCTGTCAGTCAATACATGAGAAACAAAGTTTCAAAGTTACTTCAAAATTTTTTCATTTAAAAAAGTAACTCAGATATTTGGTAACATTTTTTTTTTTTTTTTTGATAGTCCACAATAGTCATTCTACTAACAGTAAGTAACTTTGCAACTACATGTCAACTAGCAGTCATTAGAGTATTAGTAGACTGTCTGCTTAATATCTTCTAACACTTTATTTGATGAGTCCACAACATACAACATACTGACTATGAGAATCTTTGCAAGTATATGTCAATTTATTTGACTAAATCTAAACCTAACCTAACAGTCTACTCTAAGAGTTAGTAGACATGTAGTTGCAAAGTTACTTATAGTAAGTAGAATGTCTAAAGTGGACTATCAAAATAAAGTGTAATCAGAAACAGCAGATAACACACGGAAATGAACATGACATTTTTAAGCAGAAGACTAAAATTATGTTTAAAATGTATTCCAGTAATGTTTGTTTTATTGACAACTTTGAACAATCATTTTTACATTGTTTCATTGTACAGTCATTGCACCTGTTTTTCCAGTCGACTGCGGTGGTTTTGGTCAGTGCCGTGTCCTATGGCAGGGAGCAGTCCGTGGGGTCGTCAGCAGGTGGCAGCTGAAGGGCCAGCTCAGACTGAGCAGGGTCAGGGTTTGACTGCACTGCTGCTCAGCGCTGGAGCAGACGGACTGACACGGCTGCAGGACTCCACTCTGAGCGCTGCAGTGAAGAACAAACACACTACACACCAGCCGCCGGAGAGACTCGAAACAGCCAAACTCTATCAGCACCTCATCACATCACACAGATGACAAACGGGTTCAGAGGAGTTGCTCAGTGTCACTGCTTTCACTCTCACCCTGTACTTGTGCAGAACAGAAGCAGCTTCTCTCTGGTCAGAAATAGACAACCAGATGTTTGGAAAGGACGTGAGATTATAGCTCAGACCTCTGCACATTTCAACCTGGATGGGTTCACAAGATGAAGCTGAGAAAAAAGGCAAAAAATAAGAATGTGAGATGCACTTGTGACTACTAAAAAAAAACAACTAAAAAGCTACTTTTGAGCCTGGCATTTCAGCAGATACTGTAGATTTATCAAGAGCCAACAAATACTGCACATACTGCTGAGCCATATGGGCTTAATATTGTTCCTCACTGTAAAAAAAAAAAAAAAAAAAAAAAATTAAAACAAAGATGCCATTTAAAGGAGTCATGAACTGCCTCACTTTTTTATTTTGTACTGTTCTCTGAGGTCCACTTATAATGTTATCAAGATGTTTATATTAAAAACATAATAATTTAGAAGAAACAGGCAATTTTCTGTCTTGTTTTTGACCCCCTCATCAGAACGCTCTGAATAGGCGAGGAGGATTGTAGACTCGGAAGTAAACAGAGTACACTCCTCACAAATGGACGCTGATGTGATTTAGGTTTAAAATGCATAATTAACTCAATACATATCAAACAATCTGTAAGAGGAGACAAAGCAATAGAGATCACGTAATGAAAACAGATCCAATATAATCACACAGCATCGTCTTTTAGTTTCAATCTTTCTGAAAATCCCATGTCAAATTGTGCCTTGTTTATAAACAAATCCAAGGACTGAGTTCTTACTGACGCAGTCTGGATCTTCATTCACTCTTTCCTAACGTTGGGATCAGAAGTTTTTCCACAGCTTGGCACTGCACAGCATCTTGTTGTCTTCAGAGCATCTTTATCGTTTGGTTTCTGTGTAGACCTGCGCGTTCACCTCTCTTGCAGACACTACATGTACGAATCGATGGGCTGAACAGGCAGTGATGTAGAATTGGTGGGCGGGGCTAAACAGGCAGTGATGTAGAATCGTTGGCAGGACTAAACAGGCAGTGATGTAGAATTGGTGGGCGGGGCTAAACAGGCAGTGATGTGGAATCGGTGGGTGGGGCTAAACGGCAGTGCAGTAGAATTGGTGGGCGGGGCTAAACAGGCAGTGATGTGGAATCGGTGGGTGGGGCTAAACAGGCAGGGCAGTAGAATCGGTGGGAGGAGCTAATCAGGCAGTGCTGTATAATCAGTGGGCGGGGCTGAACAGGCAGTGATGTAGAATCGGTGGGCGGGGCTAAACAGGCAACGATAGAGTCAGTGGGCGGCTCTAAACAGTGATGTAGAAGCAGGTGTTGATCTTCTTCTGAGGAGGCAGTGCTTATCCACACTATTACATCATAGAGTAGAACATTCCACAAGCTGTGGTTTTGGCAGATTGGAATACAGTATAAGCTGTTTTTAGTCTAACGAGAAAGTTTCGAGTTCTGAAACTTTTTTTATAGTACAATGACATGTCAAAAGATCAAGGGAATTTTGGTTTGTCAGTTCATGACCACTTTATAATATATAATTAGCTAAATGATTATGCAAGAGATTATTAGTGCAATAGATTTATAGATTTAACTGGCTGAACAATTTATTCTGGAAGGGATTGAAAGGAGTCAAAACAGCAGGAAAAATCCTGTCCAAACTGAAGCGTGTTCCCACCGAAAGGAGGGTAGGTGGAGTTAATGCAGTGGTGCTCGTTTGCGGCGTCTGAGCAGTCGCTCCATCCGTCACACAGCCAGTCTTGGTGCAGACACTCCCCGGAGCCGGACGCAAACTCTGCTGGAGCGCATGTTCCTCAAAGCAGAAAGCAGTGATGCAGGGAAGAGTCACAAACTCACAGAGATTCACAAAATCTACTTCGTGAATCGCGGTGAATCGTGCGGCACTCACTTTCTGAAAGAGACACGGCCCTAAACGATGCATAAAAGCCACTGTCTGCAACACCTTCATCTGCCACAAACAGCATAGTCATCACAGGACCAGAGGAGGTGAGATCAGGAGGCAGAGCTGGCCCACAAAACCTGCTCAGAGAGACAGCAGGACGTCAAGCACTCACTATAAAAACACCAGAAAGCTTTCTGTAAACAGATGTTGTGGGACACAGTTTCAACCCTCAATATTTAAGTTATGAACACTTTTCACAGTTCTGGGTCTGACGTGTGGTAGTATAGCAGGGTAAACATTTAGAGAGGCACATGGGAGACCATAGCTGACACTGTTAAAGAACTGCATCATCACATTCTGTGAAACTGATGACTCAATCACTCCAATACAACAAATATGACACACAATTAAATCTGCTTTCCTCAAGATAATGCTCATGATGGAACTGTTTTGCGTTCTCTGCATTTCCATTTGGATTGGAACTCAGCAACTGTTGCTGAAAGTAAACATTTTAAACCAAAGGTCTCTTTAAACCCAATCAGTGTTGTAGAGACGGCAGTGCAGTATTCTCACCTGCCCAACACAGTGTTTGCATCTGCATCTGCGCCATCATAAACCTACACATAGTCAAACTCACACACATCCTGTGTTTCCAGACTCAAGTTATGAAAACTCAGTCTAATCACTTGTCCATCTTCCACAGAGATATTGTAGGTAGAGATAACTACAATTATTACAGATGTGATAGAAACAGTCATGATGCTGAAATAAATGCTAGTTATTTAACAGCTGGCCTAATACATTAATTGATCAGTGCATAGCCAATTTTTATATAAAACTGCATGCAAATTTATGAGATTTAGCATTTAGATTCAGGAAGTGAATGACAGAAATAGCAGCTGATGAAATCACACACCCGTTGATGTGGGTAAGGCTTTGGATGGTTTGGACTGGACAACGATCCATACTCTCCTGTTATTTTTCCTCCACACTCTAAGAATCAGAAGATTGAAAGACAGAATCATGATATTGATTATAGTTTTTACTTTCAAGCGAGATAAAAGACTGAAGTGTCACACTTTGTGTAGTGACGTCATTACTGTAATTACCCTTGTGTTTCTGGCTGGCTTCATCTGACCTGTCCTGACAGTTAGGCTGGCAGTCACAAACAGAAACGGGTAGCAAACAATGACCGCCGTCACACATGAACTCTTCTCTGGAACAGCTCTCTGATCAGAGATATAAAAGAAAACCTTTGTACATACAAACAGAAAAATAACACACCATGTGAGATATTATTATAATCTGTGATCAGAATATCATAGCTATATTCACTGCTTGCTGTTCTTTAATTTGCATTTGCATCACATTTATAAATTCTAAAGAAAAAATTGTATAATTTGGCTAAACCACATTTTTATTGCATATGAAGTTTTTAAAATTTTTAAAAGTCTATTTCATTATTGTCACCCTACAATACAGACTACTAGATCCACAAATATAGAAGTGTCGGTAACACTTTAGAATATTGTTCTATTATTAATGAATAACTACACAAGAACACATGAGTAACACAATATTAGCACTCTAGTAACTGCTAGTATCTAACAAGAAAGTCTGATTAATGAATTAGTAAGTAATAGTGCTTAGTCGAATGTGGTAGTTCACTATTAGCTAATCAATAACTACTATTTTTTCATACCTCCCCAAGAACTACTGAGAACTACAGGTGCAATAAATTATAATGTCATGGAAAAGTTCATTTATTTCAGTAATTCAACTCAAATTGTGAAACTCGTGTATTAAATAAATTCAATGCACACAGACTGAAGTAGTTTAAGTCTTTGGTTCTTTTAATTGTGATGATTTTGGCTCACATTTAACAAAAACCCACCATCTCAACAAATTAGAATACTTCATAAGACCAATAATTTTTTTGTTTTTTAGTGAATTGTTGGCCTTCTGGAAAATATGTTCATTTACTGTATATGTACTCAATACTTGGTAGGGGCTCCTTTTGCTTTAATCACTGCCTCAATTCAGCGTGGCATGGAGGTGATCAGTTTGTGGCACTGCTGAGGTGGTATGGAAGCCCAGGTTTCTTTGACAGTGGCCTTCAGCTCATCTGCATTTTTTGGTCTCTTGTTTCTCATTTTCCTCTTGACAATACCCCATAGATTCTCTATGGGGTTCAGGTCTGGTGAGTTTCCTGGCCAGTCAAGCACACCAACACTATGGTCATTTAACCAACTTTTGGTGCTTTTGGCAGTGTGGGCAGGTGCCAAATCCTGCTGGAAAATGAAATCAGCATCTTTAAAAAGCTGGTCAGCAGCAGGAAGCATGAAGTGCTCCAAAATTTCTTGGTAAACGGGTGCAGTGACTTTGGTTTTCAAAAAACACAATGGACCAACACCAGCAGATGACATTGCACCCCAAATCATCACAGACTGTGGAAACTTAACACTAGACTTCAAGCAGCTTGAGCTATGAGCTTCTCCACCCTTCCTCCAGACTCTAGGACCTTGGTTTCCAAATGAAATACAAAACTTGCTCTCATCTGAAAAGATGACTTTGGACCACTGGGCAACAGTCCAGTTCTTCTTCTCCTTAGCCCAGGCAAGACGCCTCTGACATTGTCTGTGGTTCAGGAGTGGCTTAACAAGAGGAATACGACAACTGTAGCCAAATTTCTTGACACGTCTTTGTGTGGTGGCTCTTGATGCCTTGAACCCAGCCTCAGTCCATTCCTTGTGAAGTTCACCCAAATTCTTGAATCGATTTTGCTTGACAGTCCTCATAAGCCTGCGGTTCTCTCGGTTGGTTGTGTATCTTTTTCTTCCACACTTTTTCCTTCCACTCAACTTTCTGTTAACATGCTTGGAAACAGCACTCTGTGAACAGCCAGCTTCTTTGGCAATGAATGTTTGCGGCTTACCGTCCTTGTGAAGGGTGTCAGTGATTGTCTTCTGGACAACTGTCAGATCAGCAGTCTTCCCCATGATTGTGTAGCCTAGTGAACCAAACTGAGAGACCATTTTGAAGGCTCAGGAAACCTTTGCAGGCATTTTGAGTTGATTAGCTGATTGGCATGTCACCATATTCTAATTTGTTGAGATAGTGAATTGGTGGGTTTTTGTTAAATGTAAGCCAAAATCATCACAATGAAAAGAACCAAAGACTTAAACTACTTCGGTCTGTGTGCATTGAATTTATTTAATGCACGAAAACTAAAAGACTTTCAAATCACATGAGCTAATATTTTATTCACAATAGAACATAGAGAACATAACAAAAGTTTAAACAGAGAAATTTTACACTTTTATCCACTATGAGCTCATTTCAAATTTGATGCCTGCTACAGGTCACAAAAAAGTTGGCACGGGGGCAACAAAGGGCTGAAAAAGCAAGAAATTTTGAAAAGATTCAGCTGGGAGAACATCTAGCAACTAATTAAGTTAATTGACATCAGGTCTGTAACATGATTAGCTATAAAAGGGATGTCTTAGAGAGGCAAAGTCTCTCAGAAGTAAAGATGGGCAGAGGCTCTCCAATCTGTGAAAGAGTGCGTAAAAAGATTGTGGAATACTTTAAAAACAATGTTCCTCAACATCAAATTGCAAAGGCTTTGCAAATCTCATCATCTACAGTGCATAACATCATCAAAAGATTCAGAGAAACTGGAGAAATCTCTGTGCGTAAGGGACAAGGCCGAAGACCTTTGTTGGATGCCCGTGGTCTTCAGGCCCTCAGACGACACTGCATCACTCATTGGTATGATTCTGTCATTGACATAACTAAATGGGCCCAGGAATACTTCCAGAAACCACTGTCGGTAAACACAATCTGCTGTGCCATCTGCAGATGCTAACTAAAGCTCTATCATGCAAAAAGGAAGCCATATGTGAACATGTTCCATAAGTGCCGTAGTGTCCTAGGCTCATTTAAAATGGACTGTTTCAAAGTAGAAAAGTGTTCTATGGTCAGACGAGTCCAAATTTGACATTCTTGTTGTAAATCATGGACGCCATGTCCTCCGGGTTAAAGAGGAGGGAGACCTTCCAGTGTGTTATCAGAATTCAGTTCAAAAGCCAGCATCTCTGATGGTATGGGGGTGCATAAGTGCATACGGTATGGGCAGCTTGCATGTTTTGGAAGGCACTATGAATGCTGAAAGGTATATAAAGGTTTTAGAGCAACATATGTTCCCCTCCAGATGACATGTATTTCAGGGAAGGCCTTGTGTATTTCAGCAGGACAATGCAAAACCACATACTGCAGCTATTACAACAGCATGGCTTCATAGTAGAAGAGTCCGGGTGCTGAATTGGTCTGCCTGCAGTCCAGATCTTTCACCTATAGAGAACATTTGGCGCATCATTAAGCGAAAAATACGACCACAAACTCTTCAGCAGCTGTAAACCTATATCAGGCAAGAATGGGACCAAATTCCAATGCCAAAACTCCAGAAACTCATAACCTCAATGCCCAGGCGTCTTCAAACTGTTTTGAAAAGAAGAGGAGATGCTACACCATGGTAAACATGCCCCGTCCCAAATATTTTGAGAACTGTAGCAGGCATCAAATTTGAAGTGAGCTCATTTTGTGCATAAAATTGTAAAAAAATTTTCTCAGTTTAAACATTTGTTATGTTATCTATGTTCTATTGTGAATAAAATATTGGCTCATGTGATTTGAAATTCTTTTAGTTTTCATTTTATTCAAATTTAAAAAATGTCCCAACATTTCTGGAATTCGGGTTGCACTAATTACTTGCATTAGTATTCTAAAGTTAAAAGCGTGACAATTCCCTAATATTGACTGACGTCATTGTAAGCTTTTGACATAAATGTAAGGTTTTGGATAGTAATGACTCAAGTGTTACTCCATCCAGCTTTCCTGTAGCTCAAATAATAGAGCATGGCGCTAGCAATGCCAAGATCATGGGTTCGATTCCCAGGGAAAGCAAGAGCTGATAAAATGTAAAAACTGTAACTTCAATGCAATGTAAGTCGCTTTGGATAAAAGCGTCTGCTAAATGCATAAATGTAAATGTACATCCTTCTAAAGAAATTACTAATTATGTGGATCAGCATTCTAAAGTGGAGATCATGGAAACCCACTAGTAATGATATTAGTGTTACTAAATCTAGCAAAATGAATTACTAACAAGAACCTTACAAAAACCTGTGTGCAATGAATGATTTCAGTAATTACAGGTGCATCAAATTCAAATAAAAAAAAAAAAAATGTCCCAACATTTCCGGAATTCGGGTTGTAGTTCCTTAGCAATATTTTGTTAAAAGGAGTTAGTTTTTTGTGTCATAAACTTCCAGTACACAGAGACAACAACAGCACACAGACAATAAAAATATAACGAGAATAAAAAAAAAAATTAAAAAAAATTACACGTAAATATAAATAGACAAAAATTTGAAAAATTAAATTGAGAGATAAATAAGTGGTATGTACAGTTGTGCAATAGATGATAAAATGGAATAGAATAGAATGAAAAGCAGGGATGTGGTAAGATGGAGGTGGTAACAAATATTAGGTTATTGCACATTGTTATTGCATAATGGGGGGAACATTTAACTGTTCATTAAATAGATTGCCTGTGGGAAGAAACTGTTCTTGTGTCTGGCTGTCCTGGTATTCGGTGCTCTGTAGCGCCAACCAGATGGAGTTCAAAGAGGGGATGGCTTGGATGTGAGGGATCCAGAGTGATTTTCTGAGCTCTTTTCCTCACTCTGGATGTATACAGTTCTTGAAGGGTGGGCAGGGGAGCACCAATAATCCTTTCGGCAGTCCGAATCGTTCTCTGTAATCTTCTGGTGTCTGATTTTGTAGCTGAGCCAAACCAGACAGTTATTGATGTGCACAGAACAGACTCGATGATGGCTGAGTAGAACCGTTTCAGCAGCTCCTGTGGCAGGTTAAACTTCCTCAGCTGGCGAAGGAAGTACAACCTTTTTTGGGCCTTTTTTACAATGGAGTCAATGTGAGTGTCCCACTTCAGGTCCTGGGAGATGATGGACCCTAGGAACTTGAATGTCTCCACTGCTGCCACAGTGCTGTTCATGATGGTGAGTGGGGAGAGAGCAGGGGAGTTCCTCCTGAAGTCCACTATCATCTCTACAGTTTTGAGCGTGTTGAGCTCCAGGTTGTTTAGACTGCACCAGACAGCCAGCTGCTCAACCTCCTGTCTGTAAGCAGACTCATCACCATCCTGGATGAGGCTGATGAGTGTGGTGTCATCTGCAAACTTCAGGAGCTTGACAGAGGGGTCTCTAGAGATGCAGTCTTTGGTGTAGAGGTGAAGAGCAGTGGGGAGAGAACACATCCCTGAGGGGCGCCAGTGCTGATGATGCGGCTGTTTGACATGAATTTCCCCATTCTCACTAGCTGTTGCCTATCTGTCAGAAAGCTGGTGATCCATTGACAGATAGAGCTAGGAACAGAGAGATGGGTTAGTTTGGTCTGGAGGAGTGTTGGAATGATGGTGTTGAAGGCCGAGCTGAAGTCCACAAACAGGATCCTCACATAAGTCCCTGATTTGTCTAGGTGTTGCAGGAGGTAATGCAGTCCCATGTTGACTGCATCATCCACGGACCTGTTTGCTCGGTAAGCAAACTGCAGGGGGTCCAGTAGGGGTCCTGTGATGTCCTTCAGATAAGCCAGAACCAGTTTTTCAAACGACTTCATGACGACAGACGTTAGTGCCACAGGTCTGTAGTCGTTAAGTCCTGTTATCTTGGGGCTCTTTGGGACGGGGATGATGGTGGAGCGTTTGAAGCAGACAGGGACTTCACACAACTCCAGAGATCTTTTGAAGATTTGTAAAAAGATGGATACAGTATACAGTAGTTCTAAGTAGTTCTCCAGGATATATGAAAAAATAGTAGTTATTGATTAGCTAATAGTGAACTACCAGTTTCAACTGAGTGCTATTACTTTCTAAATCATTAATCAGAGTTTCTTGTTAGGTAATAGTAGTAACTAGAATGTTAACAGTGCATTAGTCATTTGTTCCTGTGTAGTTATTCATTAATGATGGAACAGTATTCTAAAGTGTTACTGAAGTGTCTTCCATAATATTATTGCCTGTGTTTTAAACTATTAAAAGAAACATGATGTTCTGTTTGTTTCAGTTTTACTTACTCTGTCCTGGTAATATAGTATGATACTGTGCAGTGAAGCCATTGCCGCCAATACTTCCGTCAGAATGAAAGTACACCAGCACGGTGCTGCTGTTTGTATTCAGTGTAGGTGGAGCGACGCTGCCACAGAATCTAGGAAGAAGTCAATCTTAATTATTCACAGTTTGAATGCAATGGCCAAGAACAGCCCTGTACGGCAAAATTACTCAATAACTCAGTTGTTTCTATATATGCAGTTTCACAAAAATTCCATAAGATGCACATTTAAGAGGTTATGTTAGAATATGTGTTAAACACACATATTCTACACTTAAGTAAGTTAACATAAGATGTTAACCATTGATGGTTTGCTCATGGAGCTATTACTATTATTTTGGAACAATATGTATTGATACTTCAGAACCACTGATATGGAGTATATGTAACGGTTATTTTTTATCTGTTTAATTTCCTTGAATAAAAGAAAAGATTACGCAAGACTTTCTCAAGATCACAAAAACATAACAAAAAATCTTTAAAGCCGATATACTTAAAGGGATAGTTCACCCAAAAATTTAATTTCTGTCATCATGTTATGAATGAATAAATATGAAACGAGCAGTTTAATTATTGTGAGCGATATGACTGCTTTAGGCTTTAATCACATATTCATATGGATTCGCTTTACGGCGCCTTCATAATCTTTTTGGATCTTTTAAGTTTCGGTTACCTGGACTTTCAGTGGAGGGACAGAAACTTCTCAGGTTTCATTAAAAATATCTTCATTTGTGTTTCGAAGATTAACTGATGTATGACATAAGGACAAGTAAATTATGTCAGAATAATCAATATTCATTATTCACTTGCACGAGTTTTGCTCCACACTCCTTTCCTCTACTCCAGCCCAAGGACACTTATTTTGTTTTATATTTGTTTCTGTGTCTCCATTTCCTGTGGCACTTCCTGTGTTTGTTTTTGATTATCTTCATCTGTGTCTTGTTTAGTTTCTTGTTTACTCCTGTGGTTCTCCCTTTGGTTTTGTTGATTATTTGGAGGCATTTGCAGAAACTACAGATCAAATACAGATCTAAGAGTAGCTTTTTAACGATAGAAAACAAAACATAGACAGAGTGCAGGAAAGCCAAATCCGGGGAAAACAGAAATACATGAAACAACTCACAGTGTGTCACGTGTATGCTTCTGTTGAGTTCCTGTTTTTCCTTATTTGGTTTTGTTCCTGTCCTTGTTATTAGTCACCTGTTCCTTGTTAATTTACTGACAGTCCTGACTGAACGTCGTTTTGTGTGGTTGTTTTCTCCTGCGTTTTCTCCAAGTGGATTTATTAAAAGACTCAGTTTGTTTGATATCTGCCTCCTTCGTGCTCCTTCGTATTCCTCGCCTCAGCAACCCGTGACACAGTGAAACACAGGAAAGCCAGGGCTTAGGGGTAACTAGGTTAACAAGACATAGGTGTGAACAATAATGAGGGAAACCAAAAGAACTACAAAAGGACTACAGAATGAGAACAGGAAACCAAACAACCAATACTTCAACATAAGAGTGCAAAACAACACACCAAATAGGGAAAGTGACACAGAGGTTGTTTAACTGAATAAAAAACTAAATAAAATCTCAATCCAGACTGGAAGATGTTAGTTTTTGCACATTAATCAAATGCTTTTTAAACTTAAATGCAGCCCCATGTCAATTCTGATGAGCACACCTGTCTCCTCTCTGATTTCTAGCCAGTCAAACAAGCAAAGAGAGGGTCCCTCGACAGCCAGAGAAGACACGTGGAACTGCACGAGGAGCGGCGGAGACACCCTGATCACCCACACACAGTGAGAGTCCGGAGGATATGGGCTGAGGTGATTGGAAGAACTGAGCGTGCCCCAGAAGTCTATCAGCATGCCGCCACAGGCTGGAAAAACAGATGGAAAGCCATTTATATTGAACAGACAGGAGAAAAAACATATGCATACAAAATAGTTAGTGCAGTTGCAATTTACAGTAGCATGCATTTGATTGTGAATGTTGTGTATGTTGATATACAATTAAGCAGAGGCCCTGAAATATACAGTCAAACCAAAATTTATTCAGACACCTTCAACATTTCTCACATTATCACAGTTTATTTGCTATAGTTTAGAAAATGGTAATAAAATATGACAAGATCTCAGAGTTAAACTGTGTCAGAACAAATTAATCTTGATAATGTCAGATAACTTGGTATGTAGGTATGTAATGAATTTGGTTGAATAGCTGTCAGCTGTTAAATTTAAGAACACAATTAGATAATATCAATTTAGCTGAACCAATTACCAAGCAATGCTTCATTTTGTTCAGTCTGTGGTGTAAAAAGGTCGCATTAGCAATTAAAGAAAAAACACTTGAGCAAAACATGGTCAGGTCAAAGTGTCTGAATAATTTTTGGTCCCAATTTTTTTTATCAGTTTTACTGGTAGACCACTGTATAAAGAAATTTTGGCTACAATATGTCAGTTTACTTTATTTTGCTATCCTCACTTACATAAATGAACTATAGTGTAATCAAACATTATATCTGGTGTGTGAATATTTTTTGGTTTGACTGTATTTGGACACTTGAGTCACATTTAAATTGTCCCAATAAACTAAACCTTAAATGCCACTTGGGTTGATATTTTGTAATGAAATGCAAAGGCAAAGACATTTGGGGTCACTTTATATGAAATGGAGTTAGAAGACCATGAAGTGACTTGTAAAGAAGGTGGGCTTTTTTTCCAGGCGGTGGGAGTGTGGAAGTGTTCATGGGATGAGGGGCAGTCGGACTCAGAGAAAGATTCCGTGAAGATCTGTCTGGGTCAATATCACCACAGAGTGCCTTTCAACCCTCACAATAAACCCAATAAAATTTGGGTTTTAATTTCCCATTCGCTTTATGACATATCATAAATAGTAGACACTCAAGTACTATAAAAACATATTAGCTGAGCTCCCACACATTATTTTAGATAATTATGAGCCATTATTTGAAGCATAAACCATAAGATATGTCCACCCTGTCATGGACATATATATTACTGTTAAATATGTTTTCATTGCAATATTAAGATGCAAATTATATTTTCTGAAAGGTATGATATCCCTTTCCTAAACAGTGTTATTTGTTTGCCTTCAAATTATAAATACAAGATTTAATGTAAACTATGTGTTTTTAAAGAAACTCATACAATTCGCACATGTATTTTTTTCTTATTTGGAGAAAACTGTGATATTTGGATGCAGTTTTTTGTTTGCATGTTATTGCCCCAACACCTAGCTATTGAACACACTGGATTATATAGATATGATTGAATTATTATTTAAAATATTATTTTAAAATATCAAGATGACAGGGCGGACACATAAAGCAGAACACACAAAGCATGACAAAAAATGACAATGAAACATTAATTTAACTTCAAAAATTCATGCATTTTAGTTTAGTTTAATTCATATCGATTCAGTATATCTTAGTACATCTTAACTAAAAACTCCATGTAAACCACATTATGAACAGGGCAAAACACACTTCTGAAAAGAAATCTAGATATACATTCAAAAACAATAATAACAACTCCACTGTTGTTCTGGATTTAGCTCTGGCAACTTTCGTTGCATCCCTCCATTTTTTCCTTTGAGCACGTTTTCCTGTCTCAGTGAGGTCATTAATACCTTTCTTCTTCCCTGTATCTCTATCTTTCCTCCATTTCTCCCTTTCTTTCTTAAGGTATGCTTCTCTTCGTTTGGGGTTTGCATCCCGAAGTTTTCTGTATTGCCGTGCAATTTCTGCTGCACTCAGAGGCATGTCCTGAGAAAGAGCAATGATTTTATGTTTTTATAAATTACAAAATATTATCTACAGCAGATCTTTCTATAAATTACAATATAAAATTTATATAAATTGCAATATTATCTACAAATGAATGCTGTGTCCACCCTGTCATGTCTAAGTGGCCGATAGGGTGGACATTTTGAGCTTCAATTAGCATATTAGCTTACAACAAAGTGTGACTAGCTAAATAGTTAGTCTGGTTGTTGAAGAGAATTTGGTATATTTAAACTTACATATTTTGAAAATACTGTATTCTAATCACTTCTGGCATATTTTATGCCGACAGGGTGGACATATTAAGTTTTGGCAAAGCAAGTAAGCAAACTCATACGAAGAAAATTTGTCAATTGAAAAGTCACCAACTTACTCACATCAGATGTTGAAATTCCCACCACTGAAGAGACAAAATATCTGCTGTCACTAAAGGGGCTGACCTTTTCTTAACGGGGCGGATTCCCCAACACAACAGGGTGGACAACCATTCAAGGGACATGGAAAAACTCTTCTTTTTTTATTAAAAAAATATCATTTTCGTTACCAAATGATCAATACACTCAAATTGAATTTAACAAAAATTTTACAAAATATTAATAGTGAGCAATTTTTTTTATTATTATTTTATGATTTGACTATATTCTACTCTCATTCAAATTTAATGAGCAGTGCATGGGACATAGCAAAATAACAAGCATCCTCTTATACAAAACTAAAAAAAATCTAGAAAATGTATCTAAAGAGCCAAGTAATGCTTTTGTTATGAACATAAAAACTTAGCCTAATATAACGCACCCTTTCATAGTCATTTTTATGTTATCATGGCAAATGAGTTATTTATGTACAGAACACCCTACAGTGATATTGACCTGTCTCCAAACCGAGAGTCTAAAGGGAAAATTTCTCCTTTATTCATCTTAATGTCTTTGAAAAGAAAGAGTAGAACAGTGACAAAGCAAGTTTTCTCTCTTTTCTCTACGTCTAAATCATTTCCAAATTTGGTGCATAACAGCTACAAGGTAAGTGTCAAAATTAATTTAAAATAATAATAATACCTGTCGGGTTTCTCAATGAAGCTAATAGCTGCAAAGTCTTAAAGGGTTTTATTTTTATTTATTTATTTTATTAATTTTTTTTTTTTTTTTTGTGAGAGGAGGTAAATGTGCTACGGGCCTGATTCAAACTTTCATTCTTATGAGAACAAATACACTAAAGTGTCAATGGCCAGAGCAACCTATTTAAATAAAACTGAATTTTAGGAATGTTCTGGGACCTGTATGAACCTATATTTGGCTAGTAAAAAATCACTTGTGTTGCCTTTGTGGCATTAAATAAAGGTACAGCAACTGGAAAGCATCTTTACATGCTTTTAATTGTGCTGACTTGTGGCGCACTTAACTCTTGTGTGGCAAGTTGGATTGAAGGAGAAAAAACCTCATACAAAGAGAAAACCAAGGGAATCTAAAGGGCTTTGCCAGACAACCAAAGAACCAGATTTGTACCAGGGTTGCTGCAGCCACAAAGCAGACTACTAACCACTTCACAATTACAACAAACTAGCAGTCTGGAGGCAGTCCCAAGATTTCCCTGAACACAAACGAGCCTCGTCATCTTTAGCTTGATCACAACAACATGAATATATTTGCACAAGCTCTGCAATTTGGCACTCAAGTCAAATCATGTCACATTTATTTGTATAGCACTTTATACAATAAATTGCTTTAAAGCAAGCAGCTTTACAGTATTAACGGTGTCAGAGTCACTTTCATTTGGTATTACAACTTTAAATTCTATTATAAAGCAGCTCTCCAGTGTGTTTATATTTTCACTCATGGACATCTGACCTCTATGAACTGAACAGAAGAAATGAACCTAGAATGTTCTCATGTCAAAGAAGGCAGAGAACTGAAAGTTATCAAAATGAAGGCAGAGTTTGAACCTGGATTAGAAGACACCAACTGATTTCTAGGTTGTGTTCCAGTCCATTTTTTATGCCCTTCACTCGCTAACTTCCCTCAGTCTCGTTTACTCGGATGTATGACATTTATTACATTGCATGAGTGTCCTCTACCGGTGGAACTCTTGGAATGGGCTGAACTGGAACGTTCTAAGCCCTTGATCACTTAGAATCCGCTATGGAGTTGGTTTATTGTTTACATTTTTCTCCTTGCAAATTTGTTTAGTGCAACATTCTATGTGTATATAGGTATGCGTGGGCTGTTATAAATGTAAAAAAAAATAAAATAATTTATATATTATAGAGGTGTTTGGGGTGGGGATAAATTAAACGCAATCTGCGATGACGGAGCGGCCTGAAGTGCACGTATGAAGCAGACTCACTCCCTCGGTCAAAATCGAGGGGTCGAGGGTCTATCCATATAAACTTCCCTTGTCCACAAAGTGGAACACACTTCAAAATGGCAGCAGAGATTCCCCCGAGGGGAAGTGCTTAGGGAAGTTTGTGAGTGCGTGTCTAAAAGTGGAGTGCGTTCACACTAACAGCGGCTCTGTCGCTGCATGTGGCAGGGGCTGGTGATCAGGCTGCCAGTGGGCGTTCACACTACTGGTTGCCTTGACAGCGAATCAGGTTTCTTGCCACTACATACAAACATTTTGGAGGCAAAAGACTAAATATAATATAAATATGAATTAAGTCCGTATATACAAACAAAAATGAATGAGAAACAGAGCCTATTTTTTTTTTCCATTGAGTATGTTTATCTACGGCTGAGAGGAGAACAATCACATGAGCTTCTTTCTTCTTTCCTATTGGCTGTCGCTTCTGAAAGTCGCTCTTCATTTGCATAAAGTTGAAGGATTCTGAACTCTACAAAACTAGCTTAATTTACCCAGAAAGTGACTGGCTGCAGCAACCCTGTTTTCAAATCTGGGCTAGGTCAGGTTTTTCAGCGGAGCTCACTGTGGTTTGTAAGTGGTTAGTACTCTGCATTGTGCCTGCAGCAGCAGCCTTTGTTCAAATCTGGGTTATGGCAGGTCTTTCACTTTCAGGGTGGGCATCACTGAGACACGTGGACTGTTCCTTCCCATGTCTTTGGTTGTCTCTTTGTACAAGAGGTTATTTTCCTTCCACACATCTTGCCACACAAGAGTTGCCAACTTTAGAAAACAGGCATTATTATAGTATACTCTTTGAAAAGAGTCATGTTGGTAAAATAATGTATTGTCAGCAAGCTAAAGCAGACAAGGCTGTTTGGTATTCGGTGGCACCTCAAGCAGCTCCTCCAGTGGCAGAGTGGTAGCGTGCCGTGATCGTATAGTGGTTAGTACTCTGCGTTGTGGCCGCAGCAACCCCGGTTCGAATCCGGGTCACGGCAGGTTTTTCAAGATGGTACTGAAATTCAGCTCTATGTTGCCACCTGTCCTTCAGACCCATTTTTTGTACACTGTCAGTCCCCGACATGCTCTGGGTGTTTTGCCATTCGAAACGTCTTTGAGAGCCCAAGCTCTCAGGATTGAACACTGCTGACAATGGGAGGACTCTGTTGCTTGAGAAGAAACATTGTGCTGACACAGTTTCTAATCTCTAGGTGTCAGTACACTCGCAGTGCAGACTTGCTCTTTACTATAAACAACAGACACCTTTGATGCAAATTGAAGTGAAAGTGAAAATGACATGATATGTGGCCAAGGATGGTGTCCCATACTCAACACTCTGAGTCCTGCATTTCATCCAAGTGCACACACTCAGCAGTGAGTAGTGAACAAACAAAAATAAAGATAATTTACAGTTGCTGTTTTTATTTAATACTGCAAAGGCAACGCAAGTATAGCTCCAATACACAGATAAACAATCTGTAATAAGGAAGAACTAAACACAAAGCAATAAACAAAGAGTGTTTTCACAATCTAATAGTCCTTTAAGTATCTATAAGTATTTCCAGCCCAATCTGATGGCAACTTGTACATTTTTGACAAGGTGGCTAATTTTTATGATTTCGTACGACTTCACTTGTATGAATTCATTCAATTTGTGAAAAATCGTAGGTATTTTATGAGGTGGTAAATTCGTAGGAATTCGTACGAAGGACCACACATAACCCACCCCTAAATTTAACCGTCACAGAAATCGTACAAGTGAGGTCGTACGAATTATTCACCTCGTAAAATACCTATGAATTCGCCATGAGATTATGGTATTTCCAGACAAGAGCAGTGAGCTTTTTCTTTTTCTCAACATTATTGCCATTTTACCATTATTATTTATATTAATATTAGCCTAATAGCCTGCATTCACACTAATGTGCACATATTTATTTATTTATTTAGTTAGTTAGTTAGTTTATTTATTTATTTATTTTTATTTTTTTGACATAACAGATGTTTTGAAATAGAAAGAAACGGTGCATTGGACATTTTGTTTTCTCCCACCAATACTATTAATGTTGCTGTGCAATTCTACGCAGCTCACACATGACTTGACTAAGAGTCCAGATAGTTCAATCGGTAGAACATCAGACTGTTAATCTGAGGGTCCAGGGTTCAAGTCCCGGTTCGGGCTAGCAAAGCAAGACCTTTTGCTGTTGAGCTCTGGCTGGTCTACACTGGAGCAACACCACAAGGCATGATCTGAAAGGACATGAGAGTATAGCGTACTCATAGTAATGGTCGAGCGGTTAAGGTGATGGATTAGAATTCTATTGGGGTCTGTGCTTCAGAGGAAACATTGTGCTGATACATTTTCTAATCACTAGGTGTCAGTACACTCACTGACTGGTTCACAGTGCAGCAGTCTTGTTCTTTGCTACAAACAACTGCACCTTTGATGTACAATATTCTCTGTGGAAAGAGACATGTTGGTAAAATAATGTTTTGTCAGCAAGCTAAAGCAGACAAGGCTGTTTGGTATTCGGTGGCACCTCAAGCAGCTCCTCCAGTGGCAGAGTGGTAGCGTGCCGTGATCGTATAGTGGTTAGTACTCTGCGTTGTGGCCGCAGCAACCCCGGTTCGAATCCGGGTCACGGCAGGTTTTTCAAGATGGTACTGAAATTCAGCTCCGTGTTGCCACCTGTCCTTCAGCCCTGTATTTTTGTAGCTTCATCAGAGTTGGTAGCTGTTTAAGGACAGCTCCCTTTAGTGAGTTATCACTTAGCTCTAGGGTTGACTGAGATGCCCCTCCCGTTTCTCTAGTTGGAAGCAGGGCTGCCTCCCGGTACTTAGGGTTTTTAGAGTACCCAAGGACTTCTCTTCTAAGGGTGATCCCCTTTCTGGGGTTTCCTTTTGAGGAGGTAGTTTTATCAGAGCCTAACATTTTTGGGAGAAAGTAGCTGTCTGAGGACAGTTCCCTTTTTTGATAGACTATCTAGTAAGAACGCAATATTTATTTCTATAGCACCTTTCAAGAGCAAGTGTCACAAAGTGCTTTACAACAAAAATGTAAAATGAAGAATAAAAATAGACATGACAATTAAAAAAAAAATAAAATAAATAACATAAATAAATAAATAAATAAATAGACAAAAGCAAGTTTGAACAAGTGAGTTTTCAGCTGCTTT